>OZ057399.1:18704432-19011932 GCA_964056695.1 Melieria picta
GTCTGTACGTTATTTAAAAAAATTGTCGCCAAAAATGAATAAAAATATATAATGTAATGAGCACTGGGATGGATTTAAGTCCTTTTGATATAAACAACTGTGTAAACTTTTAAGACAAACTTTATTTGCGTGTTCCAACAATGGCGTCACAAGTAAAAGTAAAGGTAAAACGTAAAGGTAAAGGACCAGCATGAACTTAGCTGCAAGCCCGAGTTGCCACACTGCTTGACAAGCCCAACCACAACAGGGTTGCATTCACCATGGCACCACCTCCACCAATACACTACAACTCGGCCTAACCTGACATTCAATCGACCTCGATTGCTTTTACAATGAACTTCTTCTAGCTTATCATCTAAAAATTCATAATCTGTACATTCATCACTTAAATTATCACCATCTGTGTTGCCTTCTGAGTCCGTTTTTAACTGGCCTACCTCGAGGTTCCAACCATTTCTTCATTCTAGACGAATCAATTACATTGTCATATGGCATCTGAGTAACCTGACAATTTTCAACATCCGTAACAACATAACGATCATGACCTAATTGCTTACGAACTACATAAGGGCCTCTGTACTTCTGAATTAGCTTCTTATTCTTCCCTACCGTAGTGTCTACATTTTTAACCACAACTAAATCTCCTGGTTCAAATTGTTTCGCTGGCCTATGGCTCCTCTCGTAATATTTCTGATTGTACAACTGAGACTTCTGTATTGCAAGCTCTGCCTGCTCCCTTATTTCGGACAAATTAACTTCTTCTCTTGAATATACATCATGCAAATACTCCGTCAATTCATCAACTACTTTGCCGCGCTGCTCAACGCCAAAAAGCAGCTTACTAGGGGTCGTCTTTGTGGCACAGTGTACAGTATTATTCATTGCAAACTCGACATCCGTCAGTTTCTGTTTCCAATCTACATGGTTTATAGGGTCAGTCGTTTTGGCCAATATTGCTTTCAACACCCGATTCACCCTCTCAACCTGACCATTCGACTGTGGCGAAGCTACCGCATTCAAAACATGTACAATGTTATTGTTCCCGCAAAAATCCCTAAACTCCGATGACGTAAAAGCTGTGCCCCGATCATCTATGATTCTTCTGGGACGACTGTATTCAACAAAATATCTCTTCAACGCACAAATCGATTCTTTCGCACTACTATTCGTAGCATACATTTTGACAAATTTTGTGAAAGCATCAATCACCACAAACACATGTTTATGCTTTGAGTTCACACTCTCCAATGGCCCGAAATGGTCAATGTGCACTGTATCGAACGGTTCTGGCTTCTTTGGAATACTATATATATTACGCTCATTGCTTCTAGGCGACGTCGAATAATAAATGCACTTCAAACAATTTCTGATGAACACATTCAGCTTTTCGCGCATACGGGGAAACCAATAATGCTTCCGAATCTGATTTGCACATTTCTCAATACCCAAATGACCATATTTCTCATGTATCAATCGCATAATGTTCTCTTCCATCTCACCCGGCACATACAACTGTCGATTCTGACCACTGACACGAAAGACTAACCCATTCTCCAACTCATATCCTGGCACTTCCCCTTGCTCCAATTCTTCCCGCAGTTTATGAATCACAGGATCACGCGTCTGTATAATCTGAATGTTCAAATCAACCTCATTCTCCTCAATACTACACACAGCTGACAACCGGCTCAATGCATCAACATGCTGCATCTGTTCACCCTTTCGGTGTCGAACTGAAAAATCAAACCCGGCGAGACCCAATGTCCATCTGGCAATTCTTGGATTAATTGTTTTCTTCTCCAATGTCAAGACCAAAGAGTTGCAATCAGTCACAACTACAAACGGAATTCCATCCAACATAGTCCGGAATCTTTCCAATGCATTCACAATTGCCAATGTTTCCAACTCAAAGCTATGATAACGCGACTCCGGATCCGTCGTTGTTTTCGAATAAAATGCCACTGGGTGAAACCTGCCGTCATCTTGCTTCTGTAACAGTATAGCACCATACCCTCGCGAACTTGCATCCGTATGCAACTCTGTCTCCCGCCCTGAATCAAAGACACACAGTACAGGGGGCTCAGTCAATTTAGATTTCAAGGTCTCAAACGCATTCCTACACTCTTCTGTCCATTCAAACTTTACACCTTTTCGCGTCAAATAACTCAATGGGCGCGCAATCTGAGAAAAATTATACACAAATCGTCTAAAATATGAAAAAAGACCCACCGCCCTCTGCACCTCCTTTATGTTGGTAGGTACTGCGTAATTCTTTATCGCTACCAAATGATCTTCATTCGGACGAATCCCCCGTTCACTCACACAGTAGCCTAAATACTTCAATTCTCTATATGCAAATTTGCACTTCTTCAGATTCAAGCACAATCCAGCCCCTGACAATAATTTCAAAACTTCTGCCAAAACCACATAATGTTCCTCCATAGTCTTCGTGGCAATGTTAATATCATCTAAATACACCACAATCCTCTTCGCATCAATCAACGGCCGCAACACTAAATTAATAAACCGCTGGAACACTGGTGGAGCATTAGTCAAACCAAACGGCATAAACCGATACTCATACTGTCCCATCGGAGTCACAAACGCAGTTATCGGTATCGATTCCTCATGCATTGGCACCTGGTGAAACCCATTCCTCAAGTCCAACGTACTGAAGAAACTCTTCCCACCCAAATATTCAATACAATCCTCAACTAACGGCAACGGATAATGATCTCTGACAGTCAACTTATTCAACGCCCGATAGTCAACACACATTCTCAATTCACCGTTCTTCTTCCGCACTAACACAATCGGAGACGCGTATGGAGACGCACTTGGCTGAATAATGCCCTGAGCCAACAAATCATCAATTGTCTTCTGTACTTCTGTCTTTTCCCTATATGACAACCGGCGCGGACCACTGTACACCGGCGCATCACTCTTCAACTGAATTTTCATGCAATAGCCACTCAACTTCCCCCCCTTGTTCTTCATTTTCAAATAGTTCTCAAAAACAACTGATTTCAAAGCATCTGCATCTGTTATAGACAAGTTTTCGTCCACATCAATTAGATCACCAATTTCATCCATCTCAGTTGCACCTACCATCAATATTACTTCATCATACAAATTCAAGTCTTCTGTTCCAACTAAATTTACAACTCCGATACACGACTCAAGTCGAGTTTCACACAAATTTGAATCACCAATTACATTTACCTCTGCATTAACTGAATTAATTTCTGACTTGCCACACTTATCATCTGATTTCAATAACTTAACTCTGTTTGGAACCTCTGTTATCTTAACTACTGGACTCTTTAATAAATTAAACAACTTAAGTGCACTGATATTCAACGGAACTTCATTTTTATTGGCATTATTAATCTCCAGCAGAGTACGTCTACTATATCTCACTGTGTCCATTTGGCACAGGCTTATATTCATTGCCTTAAGTAAATCGCGTCCAAAAAGTAGGGGCACCACTGCCTCTTCATCTGGCAAAACAAACAAATTATGGTCAAATTTACGGTTATCAAACACAATTTTACAAGTCACAAGGCCGTACGTACTTAAATTCATATTTCCCATCCCCCGATACTCTGTCACAGTCAATTCACCCGTCACTTCAAATGGCACAAGAGAACGCCTCACGAAACTAGTCGGACTGCCATTATCAAATAAAGCAAAACACGGAATTAATTCAGTGCACTTATTCTGTTTCAAAAAGGCAACACTTACAAGATTTCGGTGTTTCAGCTGTCGGGCTAAACGTCGGACCTCCTCTACCTCCGTCAATGGCGTCCCTGCCTCCCACTCCTCGACCTCTGCTACTGGCTGCTGTTGTTTCGGTACGGCTGGCATCCGTGTTTGCGTCTGGTTTAATGTTGTATTCTGCATCCGACTACGACGTGGGCACTGCTGGCGCATGTGGCCTACTTCATGGCATATGAAACACGAGTTCGGTGGGCGTCGCGGGGCCCCGCACGCACTTTGACAGTGCCCATATTGAAAACAGTTGTAACACCTGACGGCCGACAAATCCGTGACTTTTGCAGCTGTGTCAGCAACTGGCACTGTTGTATACGACCTCGGCCTAGGCACGGCACCCGACATGACACTGATCTCCGGCACAACCACTGGCGCAGCTGCCCGACGCTTCTTCTCGTAACGCTCCATCAACCCCTTCAATTCACGCAAGGAAGTGGCACTGTACAGCATCGAAACCATATTCGTATCGTCGTTAAGCCCCTCGATGATAATGTCGATTAGGTCCGTTTCTGACACATCGGCGCGGCTGGCAATGTACTGCATCTCAACAATATATTGTCGTGGTGTTTCGTCTGGTCTCAGGACACGGGCACGTAACTGTTGCAGCACATCTCGAACCGTGAATATACGACGGTATTCAGTCATCAAAGCCATCCTTAGCTCACCATAGCTGCGAACACGAGTTATGTCCGCGAACCGCTTCGCTTGCCCAGTTATCAGATGTCGTGCGGCAACCAGCTGGTCTCGCTCACTGTACTGGAAACTCTCGAACACATTCTCCAAGTCGGCCAACCATTTGCTAACGTCCTGCAACTCCGAACCATCAAATTTGCTCATCATCGCGTCCAGTACACCCAGGTCGATTCTACGACTCTCGAACTCGTTCAACTCACGCTGCAGCTGGACAAGCTCACGTTTCTTGCGCATGATCGCCAACTGCCGATCTAACTCAGCCTCTTCAGCCTCAGTACTGGTCACATTCACCACACTCCCTGCATCAACTGTATCATCTTCTGTATCTGGCACATTCATGGGTCGCTCCCTCTGGCCGGCTCCTGGCATCTGTCGTCTAGTCGTCTGCACACTCTGGCTGGCATCTGGCATCTGTTGATTCAGCGGAACATCAGGCTCGCTATCCGCTCTGGCCGCTCTTCCGCTACCTCCGACACGACCTGCTACCGCTTGTTCATACATTGTCCGCAACTGAACCATCGTGGCGTCTTCCTCGAATTCAGCTCCCGCAGCCCGTAGTGCAGCAATAACCGCATTGCGCGTTAATTTGTTCGCCATTGAACCACAATAACTTTAGAACTTAGATAGAAAAAAAATTCCTGCTCGAACCCCACACTTGACGTTGTAATGAGCACTGGGATGGATTTAAGTCCTTTTGATATAAACAACTGTGTAAACTTTTAAGACAAACTTTATTTGCGTGTTCCAACAATGGCGTCACAAGTAAAAGTAAAGGTAAAACGTAAAGGTAAAGGACCAGCATGAACTTAGCTGCAAGCCCGAGTTGCCACACTGCTTGACAAGCCCAACCACAACAGGGTTGCATTCACCATGGCACCACCTCCACCAATACACTACAATAAATGTATTTTATAAAAAATACAACTTCATTACTAACAATCGGTGTTAAGCACCCAGCAATGTTATAACGTTACTACTATCGTGGGTGTAACACACCCAGTGACTTTTGAAAACCATTATATAAAAACAATTGCTTTCTTTATACAAATGCAATATACTCTAAAACCTTCCGAAATATGCAAATGTGGATATTATAACTTTATGTTGGTTTTGGTTAAAAAATCTATATTTTACTAAGAAATTGAACTCACAGGGTGGAGGGTTAACGAATTTAAGTTCAAATAGCTTCAATCACGACTTATTGAATGCATCTTAACCTTTCATACTTTGCAGCGCCATCTATTCACTCGATCCTGCAACGAAATTGATAAAACAGAGAATTCGCAATAAATGCTAAATAAAACGAATGCGGAAATGGGACGGAAGTTGAAAATATCAAAAGTATAAAATGCAACTCTGTCGCCTGTTCAGTGCAACCCTGTGACCGCTTTCCAGTACAATCGCGCTCTTTCTCACTCAGTGCGATTGGACAGCTCTGCACTGTAGTTGACTCGTTTTATCGAATGTGCTCGCTGGTGTGAGGCTTTCGCCGAGACAATTTAAGTCGGCCGCAGAACGTGAATTCACAAAAAGGAGGAAGAAAAAATATTTTTTTCCACGAGTGAAATTTCCTGTGCGAAAATTGAGAAATTGCAGAGTATTTATTGAAGTAACACTTTGCCGCACTGAAAACGGTTATTGAAGAACGCGGGCTCAAGATTTGCCGACGGATATATCGCAAAATTGTAATTCGTCGGCTGGTAGCATGGAGTAGACCCACCAATTCAGATTTTGTTAATTAAAGAGCAAAAAGTGCCAATATTAGCAGCAGCGCCAAAGTTAGCGGTAGTGCCAGCGCCAACAACGAAGGAAGGACAGGAAAAAGATCGTGCTACCAGTAAGGAACTAACGTTTACGCAGGCGGCATAGGAGGCGGAGAATTGGAATAGTTGGGCAGACTGCAGCGTTAGCAAGGCGGCGTTTGAAGCGTTGAGACTGGTCCCATTGCGGCCGCAACAGCTTCCGCAGCTAGATTGCAAACAACGGACGACGACGTGGGGTGGTTGGCTGTCCGCCTGCATGCAAGTCAAATACAATGCGAATCTGAAAGGTACGTATCCGCCAGCGATTACTGGCAACAAGTATCTACGGTTCTTGTAAATGGACAAAATGTTGAAAAATGCCGTCTGAAGCAAACGATACGAACGTACACATGCACGCACAAGCACACATTGAGGGCACATTCCACCGGGTCGTAGTGAGCTTGGAATGTGCGACGTGGTCGCCCATGTTTTTTTTAATAACGAAGGAATGACTGCTAAATCCATAGCAACACTTATGTGAAATGCACGGATAATGCACTTTTTAGGTTATGTCCGGCAGGCAGACTTGGTGGAATGCAAATAAGTTGAACTCTGAGTTGAGGCATTTATTTGACTTTCTAACGAAGTGCGAACGTTTTTGTAATGTGCTTTAAATATGGTGTGGCTGGGTTTGAAACGCAACAAAGTAAGGAAGGGGGTGTGTGCGACTTAAGAGCACAAGTTGCCACGCACGTTGTGTCCGAGTTGGTCTGTCCGGGTCTGCGCAGTGCGTCAGAATCATTCATTAAAATTGTGTGAACTTTTGGGTACCTGCCGTTTGTTTTTCTTTTATTCATAAAAACAACTCACCTAGCTCTACTAGGTACCTGTGCCGGCGAGTTGCTTTGCGGGGCTAAGCTCAGCGTAGAGCGACTTTAGGAATGGGAAATATTTAATGTTTATTGTGTTTTCTGCTGAAAATGTGGGTTTGTGTTTCTTGGAATTTTATTATTAGAGTAGGAAATTCCTTGATGTTTCCCAAAAATTATTTAGTGCCACTTAAAGTTACGTAATTGGTTCTTCATTCTTTACCCAGGAAATTTGTACATAACGCACCGCTTTGCGGCATAGAGTGAACTGAAATCAACTTTAATTCTGCATAGTCGGCCAACAATTTCCTTTCACATTCTGAACAACTTCTTCATTTTGTTAACAAAATATCGAACGTATTTAATTGCTGAGAGTCAATTTGTTATATTTTAGAATCAATGTCGGGCATATCGAATCAGGATTTTGAGGTATCATGAGAGAAAAGTAGCTATGGGTGAGTTCTGTACAAGTTAATAAGATGGATAAACTCATCCAGCTTGCGAGTTAGTTGAACTTGTGGTAATATCGGGTGATTTTTTAAGAGCTTTCCGATTTTATTATAAAAAACAATACATAAAATTTAGAGAAATGTATGAACTCTTTATTTGCGTCGATAGAACGATCTGTATAATTCAATGTTTAAAGATGATTTCATGTAAATGTTGACCGCGGCTGCGCCTCAAATGGTTCATACGCTGGGTCCAATTTTGGCATACTCTCTCCAACATATTGGCCGGTATCTTACGAAAAAATTCTCCAATATTGCCTTCCAGTGCGTCAACCGTTGCGGGCTTGTCGCTATAGACATGAGCCTTAACATAGCCCCACAAAAAATAGTCTAAAGGCGTTAAATCGCACGATCTAATGTGGTTTAATGTCCAATAATGTAAATTTGGTGCGAAATTTAGTCACAAGATTCCGAATAGCCGCCTCAGACTGTCGCCCAAACTGACCATAAAATGGAAGAATTGCACGATGGACTTTCTTAACCGAGCATGAATTTTGATAATGAAATTCAATAATCTGCAAGCGTTGTTCAATTATAGACCAAACTGAACATGTTTGACAGTAACATGTTACACGAAAACAGCTGAGCTGCCAAAAACAGTGTTGCCAAAAAGAAAGTTGCTTAAAAAAACCCTATATTATCATTCAGAAGTGTTGGTATATTTAATAAAATTAATCCAAGTGTCACGCTGGGCCATTTGTAATTGCCGATTGCTGTACTTTTGCAATGACTTTTACCTAAATTTTGGGTTGGTACCACGGCCATAAATTTAAAGAATTTGCGTTAAAAGAGCTTCAGCGATTGGGGTTTGTTTTGCAAGCATCCAATGGTTGCGTCACCTAAACGTAAAGTAACGTGCACGGTTTCAAACAATCCGATGTGTTGCACGATGTGCTCTGCTTTTTTAATTCCTGTCTTTCACAGCAACTATCGGCTTTTGTGGCAATAATTATCGGTTACAATACGCCTAGAGCGTTTGCTATTGACAATTATAGTCCATTCTTTATCATTTCGAGAACTTAGGCCCTCTGACGATCCCTAATCACAATGCCCACCAAAAAGTTACTTTTCCCGCACGATTGACTTTCTGATGATCGGGTGAATTCAACAACAGTGGCAGTTCAAGTTCACATGCTTTGCAATTCTGTAGAGTCGGGCACTTAATACTACTTTCCTCAGCCGCATCTAGTTGTTGGACGATTTTGTTTATACCAGTGCTCCCTAAGTTTGAGTTTGCTTTGGCATACGCTGCGAATATTATTAGAAAATAATCTCATAAATATTGCTTGCTGCTCGTTGTATACACATGGCGAGTGGAGATAAGTGGAGATTGTTTGTGCCTTCAATGGGAAACTGCGACAGGATGTATTAAAATTCACTCTAAATAGCAAAACAATGTGTGCCAAGCTTGTAAGAGTTATACAAATTTTAATTCGGAAAAGCAGTCTATCGTGAATTCTTATATTGTATGAAAGTTGATATATATTCTGATGCCAAAAGGAATGAATATATTTTTGGCTATTGGTTTGTCACTTTTGAATGCTTCGAAATATGTTTTTGAACTTGAACTTATGATAGTACTTCATGTAATTTAAGATCTAATCTTTTGAAATTGGTCGCGATAGATTTTGATTCGGTGTTGTGTACACAAAATTTTATAGTTTCTTTTCTCTGATTGCTTGACTTTCCCTATCACTTATAAATCGTTTATATTCTAACCATTATCTCTCATTGAACAAAAAAATGAATTTTATATTCTTTCGTATTGCAGCTCTGAATTAGCTCCGACGAATTTTTTCCAATTAAAGGAATATAAATTTTTGGTGACAAAATGGAATCGCAACCAAGCAGCAACAACAATATCGTAAAAATCAACAACAATAACCACAACAACAATACCAATAACACAAATATCAATCATACTAGCAATAATCAAACACAAACCGTTGCTACACAACAACAACAACAGCAACCTCAGCAAAACAACAATGCAGTTGCGCCTGCACCGTCCTTCACACCAACTTCCAACAACAATCAGAATGCAAATATTGCTCTTCAACCGCAACAACAGCAACACAACAACAATGTAATTGCGGCCACACCGGTTTTTACTCCGGCTCCGATCGCAGGCATGAGTGGTGGCCCCGCACCGGCTCCGGCTCCGAGCTCGGCGACAGCCGCCCCGCATCCAATGTACAGTGCACCCATGCACTCATCTAACCTCTACATGTCTGCTGCGGGCGTGCCGCAGCCAGCGTCTGTGTATCCTATGATACCGACACACATTCCGAGCAACGTGTACGTGAACAACGTGACGGCCAATGTGAACTTGCATGGATGGCCACACACAGTACCGGCTTATATACAGGGAGCAGCACCTCATTATATTCACAGCGACGTGTCCCCAGAACAGGTAACATGCCCTGTAGGCATTTTGAGTCCACGTCTCTAATTGCAGTTGTTTTCTTTACAGAATGGGCCAGTTATGCAAGCTGTGCCCGTTTCTTTGGCTCCCACCAATGCTATCATTGGCCCTGGGAACAGCAATTCCACAGGCCCATCGAACATGAGCGGACGTGGTTCGCGCCGCGGTCGCGGCCGTGGTGGCAGTGGAGGATCACGCCGCGGTGATTACAATAACCAGCGTCATCCACCGCCAGAAGGTAGTCCTGTTCCACAACAGGCACAACAAAACCAGGACCAAATGCTGCAGTCCATGGGCCAGCAGCAACAACAGCCCTCGCAACAAATGGACGCTCAATTGATGGCTGGCGGGCCGCACGCCTACGCACCTCATCCACAGTATGCACACGCTTCTCCATACCCATACGCTGCGGCATACCAAACATATTTCGCTACGCAAAATCCGATGATTCATGCGGCACCCGCTACCGCTCAACAGGCCGCCAGTACCCCACTTTACGTTCCGATGTTCGCCAATGCCCACCAACTCTACAGCTATGTGGGCGGCTCATTCATGTATTCGCCCGTAATGAATCCGCCCGAATATCAATTCATGCCCGGTGACGACGGCCAGGGTGATGATCGACATAATCCCGATGGAATGATGTCACATATGTGGCATACCCACCAAGTGTACTCGGATGAATACGGTATGAATCCGGAAATGCATGGTGCCGGTGGTGATGACTTGAACCACAGTGGGGCTTCGCTAGCCTCGTCGGACACGCCCAGCATGCTTAGTCCGAATTATCCGATTTACGGCCAACAATTGCACGAGATGCAGCACCAAATGGGCGTGATGCAGATTTTCGATGATCCGCAGATGGGTCAAATGCAGAGTATGCACACCGGAACTGCAGTTACACAGGTAACCTTAACATGAAAACTAGTGCGCACCGACGTTTTTAATGCTAAATAAAATTAACAGATTGAAGATGACTTGGCTGAATGTGGTGGACAGCCGGGCACCATTCAAATGGTGCCCGCTGGTGCACTTATTGCCGCTGGTCCTATGCAAATGCCTGGTGATGCGCAGCTCATACACCATGGCCACGTACAGCATCCGGTGCCACCGCATCATATGATACAGATCGCAATGGAGCCTCAAATGCCTGCAGCACAGCCGCAACAACATCCACATGGAGGTGGTAAGTCGAACGATTCAATTTTTAATGTTATTTATATGAAAATAATGTTTATGCTGATTGTGTGCGGAGTGAGTTGTGTACAATTTGCGATCAGTAACGTCAAAATAAGCTTTTTTTTTAATATCATAAATAATTTTAATTGTAGTTTGCGCTCAATTTCTCGGTTTCGAAAACCAATCACCCCCTGAGTTGTTATTCAAACGTCCATGCACTCCAACTAATTTCTGCACTTGTAAATAATTCAGCCTGATTATAAAGTGTAAACCACTTGATTTCCATTTCAATGAATTGGCAAGCGTTCTGTCGCTGCAGTTTGATTGTCAATTTTCTGTGTATATATGGGAAGGGAAAAACAACACCCGCGAAATTAATTCAATCGATAGATTTTACTGATGGTCTTTGCTAGTAGTTTCCATATTGCAAAAGAAGCATTACAACTTTTCAAAATGTATGTTGTGCAACGGTTTCAGTTTTTTGTGTGATATTAGGTATGTCGATTGTATTGTGTTATTTACACATCGTGCGATTGCCACACTGCTGGTGTTATCTTGTCAAATGCGTTATCAATACTTTGTAATATCTTTGATTAATGCTGTTGTGTTGTGCTTTCAGTGCATTTTACATGGGTCGGGTCTATGTAGTTACGGTGTTGAGATTACTTGGTGGTGGTATAAGGAAGTGCAACTGTGTCGCTTGTGTGCTTTAAAAAGTATTGAATGAACTCTTGTAGAGTTTTTTATGTCTGAAGTGCTTTGTTTTCTACAGAGATTAGAAACTATGTCAAACACTTCTCGCCATATTACAGAAGCTAGAATTGATAGCGTGCAATCTTTTGTTCTAATGTCGATGGTCGGATGCAGCAGTCTGGTTATTTTTATTTACAATATGCCAGAAGTAGAAAGTAAAAGCGGTGCGAGTTAGTTCTAAGCTTAATACTTATAGCGATTTTCTTCTTAAAGCAATGCTCGTATAGAGTGTGTTGATAGTGCCGCTAATCACTTGAATTCCCTTTTATTGCTATAGAGTAAAGATAAATACTTTACATACATATTTACATAGTAATTGTATGAATATTGAAAAATATTTTCTGCTGTAGTCGCAGTTGTAATGTCTGTCGAAAAACTACAGCATCGAGGTCGACTAACGGTACCGCTAGTAACTGCGAAATGTTTACGCAATTAAATATTTACATAAATATTCTCAAGTTTTATTGGGGTGTCTGACATCTGTGGGGATAAAGCAATCATAATTTCTCATTATGAGTCAACTTTACTCCTTTGTTCAAAGTCTTTGTTTCTGCATCTTGTAAACATTATGTTATCTTTTTTTATTTTTGCTATGAATTACATACCATATCAAAATCGTTGTTATTGTAACAATTAGCACGCTCGACCCAAATGGTTTTGGGAAATCACGGTCTTGTCCCCATGAAGCTATTGCTTCAGTTATGCAAACCTTTCTATTTTATATTTGAAGTTTATATTAGAAGATTGACTTCCTTTCTACACGTCCAAATAAATGACTGGTTAGCTTATGGCAAATCATGTTTAACATTTATTATATATTTTAGTTTTCATTGAATTAATGCGTCAAAAGGATTTTGCTTTAAACTTTAATTCGGCTGGCGATATTTAGACGCTTTTCATTTCCCTCGCATTTAACAAAAAATTGTTCGACATTTATTGGTTTATTTTCAAAAATACATAAATATTTAATATTACAATATATTCCCATAAAATTAGAATTATCATCTTCTAAAGAATTAATTTAACAATTATTATGTGTCGATCTTTCATGATTCAGAGTTTTGTACATTATCCAATTAGTTGTCTTCCTAGTACGATACAATAATTAATTGCAAATACTACCGCAAATCAGTTTAGTCGCTGCACGTAGATTATCTAAAAATCCTTTTTATTTCTCAATTGTTTCCACGTTGCAATTAAAACTACTTAAAGTACAAAATACAGTTATTCCTTGTCGTTTGATGTCCCGCAATCGATAAAAGATCTTTGAGCAATTGCAATAAATAGAAAGGAAACTAAAAGAAACTATAAGAAACTGATACGAATCGACGAGTTTATTAAATCAGCGTTGTCGTTTTGAACGAGTACACTGTGCTGCATTTATTGAATTTTCGAAATACATAAAATATTTACACAAACGGAAATGTAAATATGAAGTTATTTCTGTAAACAATACTTTAGCTTGTATTCGTTTTCCTTTGCTCCCCTTCAACATATACATGCTCTACTGATTTATACAATACAATGTTTCGCCGGTTAATCTCTTCAATTGTCGCCTAGTCGCCTTTTCCTTATTCTCGCATCGCTTCTACATACATACACTCCTACTCACAATTAGTAATGCTGACTGTTCCATAACAATAATTTCCTAATGTTTTATTTATTAGTGTAATAATTTGGTTTCTCAGTTTTTGGTACACTTTCCGCACAATCTTATCGATAGATTTATTACGCTCGCCGTAAATTCCGCTAAGCTATTTCATTAATTAGCTATAAAGCTATAATATAATTTGTGTGTTTAAAAGTTAGCTTAAATGTTCAGTAAGTTTCTGCGAATATTTTGCTCTTGTAAAGTTAAATATTGTATAGTTTCTTAAAAAAATATCGCTCTGGTTTCAAGTCATGACAGTGTCTACTTTGTCTTGCTAACGTCCTTCTTAACACTTGTATACGCTCGTACCGCCGTCGAAAGTGCATAAGTACTACATAGATCGCCTTATAACTTGGATTCAGACCTCGTTTTGTCTGTTTCAATAGGGAATTTAAGCGCTGACTCTTCGTGCTGTGGGCTGGGTAGAGTCTTGACGATTTTCGGTACGATTGTAATAGGCATGTCCTCCTCGTCTTCTATCTCCTCGCCCTGTTCTTCGTCGATGGGTGTGAGAGCCTCGGCGTGTATGGGAATCTCGTCCGAGGTGGTGCAGCGTTTCATGCACGGCGCCAAGAAACTGGTGACAGTCGATATGGCAAAGAGGCCTCCAGCCATGTAGAATGGTAGATCGTAGGACTGGGTAGCATCGTAGACAGCGCCTGCCAGTGGTGAGCCAATAATGGCGGCGAATCCTCTGAAGAGAATAAGTAAGCCGAAGGCGTTTGTGAGTTTATCTAATCCAAGCAAATCGACGAGTATAATTGAAGTCAGCGAAATGTAGCCGGAAATGGCGACGCCAAAAAAGACGGCCATGGTTACATAGGCACCATACGTGGAGCAGAGTGGTGTCATGGTCACGGCGATTGTCGAAATAAGCAAGCACACATTGTTGAGAAAGAGCGAGTCCACCTTTGGGAAATCGGCAACATAGCCGCAAATAACCCTGCCGAATGTGTTTGTAATGCCTATGATTGAAAGCAGGAAGGAAGCGGAATTGTCCTCGATGCCGTCCTTCTTTGCTGCGTCCACTAAATACACGAACGGAACGTAGAGTCCTGCCATGCCGAATAAGTTGGAAATGCCGATTAGCAAAAATACAGGATCCTTGAGTAAGCTGACGTCCAGCATGGTGCCGAATACGGATTTGATGGAGTCTGGTATTGTTAAGCATGGGCACAGATCGTATTGGTCGCGGCCCTTCTCGGCCTCGGCTAAAGGATCATGTACGCGCACACTTTGCATACTTTTCTCGTATTTGGTGAGGGAGAGCACAGAGTTGCGATAGTTGGTAAGCGATTTCTGGGACTGGTACTGCGGCAAATTGGTTACTGATCCCGAGTAGAAGATGTCTTTGCGGGAAAGCGGTCGCACCATTTTGCCACTGTCTTGGCGGTGTGAGAGCGACATTTTCGATGTGGTGAAGCCCATCTCAACGCCATTGCTGTCAATGTCGCCGCGTGATGAGGCACGTATGGCGGCCAGGGAGGGCTGGAATCGTTCACTGGCCGAGGTCTTGCGGACACGACCGAAGGACGGCACCGAGCCATTCTTTGGAAGACTGTGATGATCGGCACTGAAGGCGGGCTGCGAAGCGTTACGCGTCATAGCATCGGACGAATTGTAAGGGCTGGTCTCGGTCTCTGAGTTGCGATACGGTCGTCTGCCAGCACGTTTCACATCCAGCTGGCCATTGCTGTCGACCGTGGGCGGACTTTGGTTGCCGTTCTGCAGGTCGACGACTATTGCCTCGGTGATGGTGGGCAGCGTCGAGACGGGCGGAATGCCGCTTTGCTGTTGAGCCAACAGCTCCAAGTTAAGGCTGGAATGTACTCCCGGGTCAGCGTTAATGGGCATTTTTAGTTTGCGTTCCATGGTGCCGTCGGGTAGTTGAACCATGAAATGTGAGCCGGCAATTGATCCCCGTTCCAGCTGCAGTTGTTTCTCCTCGTACATTCGTTGCATGAGCGGCTTAACTTTCTTCTTTTTGGGATAGGTTAGCGGACGCATCATGGCGCCGAATATGGCACAGTTCAATATGAGTCCGGCGAATATGAGTAGTGCATTCTTCCAGCCGTACTGCTGCAGTAAGTACGTGGCGAGTGGCGCGAAGGCGAACGTGCCGAATCCGGAACCGCACACAGCAATGCCAGTGGCCAGCGAACGCTTTGTCTCGAAGTAGTAGCCCACAGCAACGACGGCGGGCAGGTAAATCATGCCGAAACCGAAGCCGCCTATCACACCGTAGGTGAGCATTAGCATGTTGATGGAATTACTGAAGGTGCTCAGGACAAACGCTATGCAGCCAACGATGCTGCCGGCGATGCACACGCTGCGGCAGCCGAATTTGTTCGCCAGCGCTGAGACAATGGGACCCGCACTCAAGTAGACACCGCTCAGCAAGCTTCCAACCCAGGCCACTTTGCCTTTGCCTTCGCCGAAGTAGTCTACGAATTCGCCGAGGAATATGCCGAAAGTGTACGCGATGCCGTCCACAATCATGTTGCACATGAAGGAGGCGAAGCAGATGACCCAGCCGTACCCACCGTCCGGCGGTGGAGGTAGCTCGCCGTAGTCGCTGAGATCGTCGTCGTCGTCGGGACTGCCGACGCCCTCTTGCATATCGGCAGTGAGGCGGGCGGCTTCTTCGCAGGCGATTTCACTGTCCGTCCGATCGAATTTCCGGAGCCGCGTGCCGGAGCCCAGAGCACTGGTATCACCCATGTTGTAAGGCTTTTTTTAGTTTGTGGTGTTGGTTGCAAAATGACACTTGACAGCCACTAATTCACTGTGTGTGTGTGTGCCAATTGCCTAAAACCACATCTGCCTTGCAGAGACACAGCCCGTGGCAAAGTTAATGGCGCTTTTGGCTGCCTGAAGCGGGTGCGAGGAGTTACGTATATGCGAGCCGTGAACACAACAACGTGACTTTTGTGCGAAAACCTTTCGCATACCGCACACTTTTCACTCGCGCTCTCCCGCTGGATGTAGCCGCGCCGACTGCTCGAAGAACTATCGCACAAAACACCAATCGACTAAATGTGTTACTGGCGCACTTTTGCGGACCGGACCCGCTGCCGAAAGCCTTCAAATCCGCGTGCAAGCGGAACTTTTGTGCGAAGATTTGCGCGCTCACGAACTGGCGACCACGATTATTGGTGGTCAATTGCCACAATTTTATTGCATTAAATTTTAATGTTGAATTTATCTGGCTGGCGCGCTGTTTGGCCGCTAGTCGTCTGAGTCAACACTATTCACTTATTGGAGACTCGCGCTCTATCGCTCTGTGCACCGGCGAGAGAGGTGAGATAGCGTTTATTATTGGGAGAAAATACTGTCACTGCGGTATTTGCCGCTGTTCCCTGTATGCTCTGCTCGCGCTTTGTATGGTTGAACGTATTTATGTGTGTGTGTGTCTATTGTGTGGGTATGCGTATGCGTGTGTGTGTTCGTTGGCAGGGGGGGTTATAATTGCTATTGATATTATTTATTTGATAACTTCTTTCGTTTTTCTCGTATTTTTTGTTGTTATCGAGTGGAATAGTTTTTTATTAAGTTTATTTTTGTTGTATTTTTTAATTTGCTAGCCTGTGCAGTTGCTTTAGCATTTTTGTGTTAATGTTATAGCTCTTTATTTACACGCGGCGTCGGTATCGGCGAACGGCGAGCGAGCGGACTTGCATATTGGTTAAAACTTATTTAATTTACTTTGTGATTACGCCTACACTAGATACTCCTGTTTCGGTTTGTAGAGGCGAGACAAATTTGGAGAAGGTACTTTAGTGGTAGAAATTCGAACAACTCTTTTGAAATCACAACTCGGCCTTTTATTGTTTTTGAACTCAAAGTTGTTGCTGTTATTTGATTTGCTATTGTAATCGCTGCAGTGCTGGGCTGTGGCTGTCCTCTGTTTTGCGCTCAAGGGTGCGTGCGTTAAACTGGAATTTTTATTTGTGTGAATTTTCTTGTTTTGTTGTTGTTGAGCTTGTTGCAATTTTACTGCGCCTTTGAATTATGACTGCTTTTAATTATAATTTTTGTTGCTGTCTGTCGCTATTGTTGTTACGGTCGGCACTGTAGTCTTCCTATTTCATTTTAAGAATTTCCATGCAACATCATCAAATTGTATTTGGTTTGTTTCTTTTTGCGGTTGTCTTTTGCCGTGGGCCTCTTATTTTGCTTTTCGTTTTGGCTTTTGCTTTTTTACTTTACTTTCCTGCTGAGTTCTTGGGGTTGTTTATATGAATTTTCCGTTTTCTTGTGCCGCTTTTGTTGGCGCTTTACTTTGTTCTGTTTCGCAGCGTTGTTTTTCCGTTGGCTTCCTGCTGTTGCCGCGAGAGTTTTGTTGTATTTTTATTCAGAATTTGATTTCTCATCAGACTTCATGTCATCAACCGTTCACCTTTCGCCTGCCTGCCCGCCAGCTCGCCAGCCAGCCACCCAGCAGCAATTCGAGCAAATTGCAATTGTATAATGGGCGAATATTTGAATGTTGTGTGGGGCGTATTTTGCGTTTTTTGCTGCCAGCGAACGAAATGTTCGGCTATATACACGTTTGAAGTGTTCTTTTATTTTTTGCGCGTGAGGTAATGTTCGTTGTGTGAAAAAAATCTGTTTCGGCAAAAAAATGAGGATTTGTAAAGAAATTTCACATTTTCGCCGCGATGCTATTCAAGGAAAGCGAGACAAAGGCGGCTGCTCCGTGCAGTCGTTTAAGTTGTTGCTGTGCTGGCGTGACGTTGCTGCTGCAGTTTGGGCTTTCCTGGTGCTGCTCGGCGTGACCGCACTAAATTATTTGCATTGGCATTTCACGGTGCCGTGGCGAGTACGCGTTCTCAATGCTCGAATTGAAATCCGCTGAGTTTGCAAATTCGTTTTACGTACTGTGAGACCGACGACTGATATTAAACTTTTTATACAACCATTCCTTCAACCGAACGTTCCGTTCTATTCGACGCGTGATCGATAAATGTTTTCAACAAATACAACGAGCTCGCGAGTACATTACAAAGAACGTCGTCGCCGCAGCTATGTAGTCGCAGTTGTTGCCGTTTGCCTTTCCACACATCCGACTACAATACAGTAAAGTGGATGTGTGAGAATTTTTATACCGAAAATTGAAATAAAAATGCGAGTTTTCGCTTTACAAAATATACAATTTTTATGTTCGGTGGCAGAGCTGCTGTTGGCTATGTCGCTGCTGTTGTCGCGCTGCCTCTCCCTGCGGTTCCGAATACTTTAGCTGCTGCTGCTGCCAACGTTTCGTACCAACAAAACAAATACGCTCTCTCGGCCGTGCTGTGTCTTACTGACTGACCTAGCCGTGCGAATTGAAGTGCGAACACGTCGAAGCATTCCTTGTCAAACTGTTATACAAATTCCAATTTTTTCCTCTTTCTGTTTGTCCAACTCAGAAGCGGAAAATTCAGACAGATGGGTCTCTTTCCTTTGGGCCCTCGTGCCGTCAAAGTATCATTTGCGGCGCGCTCTCTACAACACAACCGCATTGGCCATCACAGACGTGCATTGTGCACAATGCGACTGGGAGCACTCTTCGGCAGTGACAGATGGCGTCGTTGGCGAGTTGCGAATGAGATACTAGTGCGGCGTTAATGTGAGCTAGCTCCACGCTCTCGTCGCTCACTGGCCGTTTTTGTTATTTTACTGCTTCGTATTTTTTTTACGCTCTCACGAAATAATATCAATGTTGTTTGGATTGTTGTTTGTGTTTTGTTGTAGCTTCTGTCAAATCTCATTCATTCCCGGCATATTGTTCCGTATTGCATGCGGCAGTGGAAATGGTTTTGACTGAGCACTGGGAATACATAAACAGCAAAAATAACCGCTCCGTCATCTCCAAAATGCCACGGCGCCTCAGGACGTCCATTTGCGGTGACGGCTTAGTTTTGCTTTCGGAAGGCGGCGGGAGGAGCGAAGGATACTCGAGCAAACCGGCAAAGGAAGTCATAACCAAGAAATGACGTTACTTGACGAACTTATATAATTGTGCTTCACTCACTGCCACATGCACCGCTGTAATTCGTTATCGAGTCTAGCGCGTCTTCGAAGCCATTTCTGCTTTATCTTTATAACAGTTTGGGCCCTTGTCTAGCACGTGTTCGAACGTCAAAAAAGTGAAATTGTTGTAGGTACAAAAGTGATGACCTATAAAAATTAGGTGACCATTGTCAGCATTAAATAAGCGTCAAAAACAAGTGCAATGCATAAGTGCCGTACGAAAGAAAGAACGTGCAGAAATATTCTTATACTGCGGGTATAACACTTTTCCTCATTGCTGGGCAATCTGATTGAATTTTAAGGCATTCCTTTCCCCTGGCTCCTCCCAAATACAAAAACCCGAATGTGTGTCATACGTGCGCAGAGAATGTGCACAGTTCCAGCAACTCGTCACATCGTTACTTCACACACAACTAAACACAACTAAAATATACTAATTGCACTTTGTTTGTCTCTCATGCCAAGCATGACGAAAGCAGCCAGTGGGCACAGACGCAGCATGGTTGGAAGTTGGGAAGTTTTCGTCTTTCCCTCAATGTCATTAAGGAAAAATGGCTCACTTTTCCTTTCGGTGTGGTTTTCTAATATGATTTCAGTAAACCTGTTTGTCGTTGACCGTTGTGCAGTTTTTCAGGCATCACTTTTGTTTGTTGCATCGTCTGGAATTATTAGAATGCCCCAATTTGTATTTCACACGTAATTCTTATGGATTACATTACATTATTTATTTATTGATTTAACCCTTCGCTGCATGGTATTGCCATTGCCAAATCTAACTTTTGATAGATTTGGAAACTATTCTATTCACCATTTTACAGCCATTCATTCTTCAGTTGTGTCTTTTATGTTAAAACATTTGATTACTAACGGAATTTTGCGAATAACATTGAAAGTATGTGAAAAGAATCGAAAAAACAACAAATGTTTCTATTTGGTGAAATAATTTTGGTTATTGATGGCGATGGTGATATGGCCGTTGTCGTCGCTCAGCTGTTTAGTGCGTTGAATTACGAGTATACAGTGACGCCTGACCTCTGTTTGACTCCCCGTAGTAGCCAACACTAAAAAATAGATAAAACCGACTTTCATTTCGGCGGTAGCGTTCTCACCAGGATACGGAAAATGTCCGGAAAACGTCTTTCATAGATTATTATTATTATTATTGCCGGGGAATGTGCACTGCGACCTAAAAGATCTATTGTGCCCCCTTCATGTCCATCACAGTTCGTCCGTGAGTCCAGTATCCAAAAGGAATCTTAGTATATTTTCTAAGCCTTTGGAAACCCAGTCCGATCCTGGTATAATAAAGTCACCCAGGTGCTTTTTCCGTTTGTGCATTAGTGCAGGGCATATGTCTAGTATGTGTATTGCAGTTTCATTGTCCTGCACACAGAACCTACAGAGTTCGTTCACCCTGATACCTAGTTTGGTTAGATGATAGTTCAATATACAATGCCCTGTCAATATACCTGTGATAATCCTTAGATTATTCTTTGAGAGACTCATACATTCCTCGAATCTTTTCTTGTTATAAGATCCAATAACCATCTTGGAATGCTCAAGGCCTGGTTGATTTTCCCAGTATTGATTCCGGATGGTTATCTCGTCTTTCCTGGAAAGGATGGATAGTGCACCTTTGCCTAGACCGCAGAAGGGTTCTGGGCCGACGAAAGGGGTAGACGCCCCCCTTCTTGCAAGTTTGTCGGCCTGCTCATTCCCATCAATACCGGCGTGACCCGGGATCCAGAGGACCCATACCTGATTGTAACGGCCAAGCTCATTCAGATACAGGAACTCAACAAAATTTCATTGTTACCATCAGAACTTAACAAGCAACAAGAATAATATGATAAAAATGTTTTTTCACGGAAATTAAATCATGCAACGAAGGGTTAATTTAGCCAATAAAATAATAAAAAATCTTATAGGCTAAGTTGAACATATTTTAGATGTTCATACATAAGAATTGGAGAAAACATAAGCTATGCTATTTATAAAAAGATTTGAAGAATACATTAATTGATTTTTTGATAGTGAAAAATCCATCTCGTCAACTTTAGCATTAGAAATCTTCTGCCTTAGGGCATAGAGCCAGTTTTTGTTTTTCTTTCATTGCCTATTTCTTCGTGAAAGATTTTGTTTTGCAAAATATTGAAATTTGCTCTAATAATTTAATGCTTTCTGGTATTAGTTGATAGTCAGGCTTAGTTAGTCTTCTCCGGGCTGCGGATTTATGAACAATCTCTTCAGGTTTTTCATAGTTTTAGTATATTAGTTATTTTTTAAGGCACAAATGGGGTTTCATACTTTTTACCAAGCATTCTTTTCAATGCTGAATACTTTCACTTTTACTTGGCATTTTTGATTTTAAAAACTCTTTTAAGTACTCGTACAAGCAATCACAATTTGCTTTTAAAATGTGTTATGGGAAAGATTTTCAAGATTTATTATGGCCTTTGATGCATTTTCAATTCTGTTTATACTACTTGTATAGATTTTATTTGTACACTTTGGACCAAATGCCTTAAATCTTACACTAGGCTTAAAGCTATGATATTTGTCGAATTGCCGAGTGCCACTATTATTGCAATTTATTTTTAAGCCTTGAAATCCCAGATATTATGTGGGCTTTTCACTCTAAAAGCATTCGTGAGTGTCTTACTTACCCGATAATTCGGTTGACTTTTGAATTCACTAGACCTTTAAATAATGTTACATATGTTCAAGTGTCGGAACGTGACACATATTTTTGACTTATTAAAAACTTGTTGTTGAATTAAATATAATTCAACTTATATTTATAAAAATATTCATATATCATTAAATTTCTGGAAAAAAATTTAGAAGGGAGACTGACAGATAAACAAACACATTTCGACAAAAGGTTCGTTTCATTCATCATTAGTAAGGAGAAAGGAATAACACAAGTTCAGATATCGAACCTTTCCGAGTAAATAAAAACATAGCAAAAAAAGCATTACAAGGTTTGCAAATTTTCAACTTTAATAGTACAGACTGGAAAAGTTAAAATATAAAGAGAACATTTGGGAGCAACTAAGTTCATTGAATTTGTTGTTATGAAAAAGGTAGACATATCCTTCTTGAGGACACCATCTGGTGAGCCTACATACATATTTGTGCTTTTCTTTACTGTGATTTTCTAGCTCATCGCCCAACCTAAACATGCTGCACTTAACTCAATTGACTTCCTGCTGCCTGGAACATGTGATTGCTGCAATTGCAGTGCCGTTCAATTTTAATGTGTGTCATTTGCGAAAAATGATTCCTAGAAGGAGAACAAGTTGCGACACTTCAAGTTAATTTCCACTTAAACGACTACGAATGAAATGTTTGTATGTCGGCATATGAGTGCAGTATGTAATGCGATTTGTTGCGTGTGGAGCTTTTCAAATCGATTTTATTGCAAGTGGCAAATGGTGGCAGGGAGCGCAGTCAGTCACTTTCATGTAATAGCTGTGAGAAAGAATGTGGAGTGTGGCAAAGTCGGTGTGTTTGTCGGCTGGTGTAGCATACCGTTTTGGCAACGATTGCTTACTGCTAGGCGGAAGTATTGCAACCTTTTGTTTATATGATCATCTGCGGTTACGGTACTTATTTGCATTGTTGACAAAAGCTGCCGCAAGCGAACGATGTGATTGTAAATGCAGCTCAGATGTTAAAAATTTTAATCGACCTCACTTGAGGTGAGATCTTTTAGCCGATCTTGACGCGTATGCAATGTCATTAGGCGCTAAAATTGTTTATAGCTAGTTGTTACATAGCTATATAGTTAGTTGTTATTTATGAATATTCGAACTTACGACCATGACACAGTCGTCAGTCGGAGTTCTTATAATTTTAGATAATCTCTAATTCACAACAATGGATAATAATTAATATTTCAATTAAGAGTTGCATTGTATTATAGTTATGGATATAAAGGTGAAAATATGCATAGGTGAAGTGTTGCCAGGCGATTGTAATATTATATACATTTACATGTGATCGAACTTTAGTTTTTGATCGTATTTTATTCTCTCTCGTATCTGTAGTCATTATTCTTGTGTGAAAGATATGCATATGGAATGCTATCATTGCTATAATTAAAATACTTGTGATTTGTAGTGCATATTCTGGAATTTTCTTTTGACAAGAAGTTATAGAAAGCTATAGCGGGTCAACTAAATTTTAAACACTGGAAATAGTTGGATATTTCACTTTTCAATACACACTTTCGATGCAGTTTGTTTGATTTTCGCTTATGAAAGTGTTGAAAAGAGCTGGAAAATTGGCGCCTCTTGATTGAAATCTTAAACAAATGAGCCAATCATAAAGAAGTGGTAATCATAAAATCAACTCTTAGTCAGCATATCGTAAAGCCTTGTACCGATCTTCCTGGATTGTGCAGTTAATACTTTGTAATTATTGTTAAAATTATGTTTGAAATTTCCAAATCATAGCGCAGATGGTTACGACTGAATTTAATTTTGTATATTATTTTCCAAAAATAGAATTAGATTTTCGAATATTCAGCATTATTTACATTGCTTATGCTTTTGATTTGCATTGAATCTCCAGCTCCTTGTGCTCTGCTTTCACCACTTGAAGACTGCTACACGTTTGAGTTGCTCAGAGGTTTATGCACATTACCAATGCAAATAAGAAGACAATGGGGCGCCCTCGATTTCGCTGCAAATAGACTACCGGCAAATCATAATTCGGTTGCTGACGTAATCGTTGAAGTAATGAAAAAAATGTTTCTATTGAATATTTGATTCGTGGCAGAAAACTGTCACAGTAGTTGCCGCACGTTACTGCACTCGTTGCGACAGTGGCAGTGACAGTGAAACAGCGACAGCGGCACTACATCATCTACTATATCTGCTACAGGTTTGTTGTCTCTAAGTGTCGATTGTTTCTAGACACGCTTGCAGCGCGCGCACTCCGAGTCGGTTCGGTAGCGTACCTGTCGTCGACAAGTCTATGTACTGGCGCTCACCATACATCAACATTGTAAATTGTTTTTGAGGTGTATTTGTTTTTGATTGAAAATTGTTGTTTTACGTGAGCAGCAGCCACTACAAGTATACATTTCGTTCTTCGCACTTTGCATATATGCGCACAGCATACATAGTAGTAAGTGCTGGTATATAAGTGCGGCCTTATGTACTCGTATGTGGTATCTTATTTTATTCGGTAATGATATTTCGTTTCATAAACAATGTTTTGCTGTCATTGTTATGCGATCATCTATCGTTTGCCTATATAATATTAGCACTATTGTGTAATAAATAGCTATATAATACGTATGTATATATGTTTACCTATAGTACTGTGCCACTTGAAGCAAGTACAGCCATAGCACGTCATGTGCATTGAGTGTCTGCGGATGTATACAGGGGGCACTTGTTTCGAATCACTCGCCTGGCCACAAATACAGTTTTCGGCAACCACTTGGCTAACGTTCTTGCAATTTTAATTCCCTTATTTGATTTATATTCGAAATCGATGACCGATCTGCGATTCATTTGTGCCATTCATCTAAAGACTCATCGCCGTGCTTAACCGTGCATTATCTCAAACATGTGTATGTATGCACAAGTAGCTGTCTACGTTTTATCTCACGAATGCTCATTCCGAATGTAAACAACTTTTGCCATTTAATTAATTTGAAATAAGTTTGTTTTTGCAAGGCAGTTATCTGAAAAGACAAAAACTGACAGCTGCATCTAAACACACACACACACTCACCAATCCACAAACAATTTTCGCTTTCATTGAACCGCGTGCAGTTGTGTGGGCGTGTAGACGTGTTCGGGTTTATGTTTTCGTTCACGGTTTGGTAGACTAAAGTTCAGCAACAATTGTTCGGTGTTGTTTTGCTTTCATCAAGCAATGGCCCACTGCACTTGCAGATGCGGATGCGGATTCAATTGGCCAGCCGCCAGTGCTGCTGGGCGTTGGCAGAGGTTAGGCGGTTCACTCGTTCACTCTTCCCCTTCAACGTTGTGCTACAATGCCGATTGAAATAATTTCGGTTCTAGGACTTGGATGGCATTAAATTAATTGCTTTTTAATTATCGTAATCGTTCTTTCGGTTGAAACGAATCCAAAGAAAGTTCAACTGCAGCTTTATCGATGCAAAGTGCAAATGATTTTTGGTTGTCAATAACATATTTAAGAGCAGTTGCTGCCTTGAATAAAAAACACGTGCGAATTGCATTGCAGCCAGAGTTCAACAATCGTTTGGCGGCGAAGGGAAAAAATGTGTCGTATTAAAAAAAATTCCAAACGATATCAATCGAGAATGAAAACAAACAGCTCTGCAAAAGACAGCAATGCAAAACGGAAAGCATAACAAAAAGCAGGACGTAGAAAGTCAATGTATTGTAAGAAATGCGCCTGAACCCCGAGAAATATTCACACAAACAAACACAAGTATGCAATTTAAAAACAAATGAAACATGCAAATATATTGCGTCATAATTTTAATGCATTAGTACTTCGTTTAATCGGTCTCATTTAAATAAATCATTTTTTCGTTTGTCCAAATTTTGTACGTAGAATTTTATTAAAGTTGCTAAAATAAGAAAGACTTAGAAATACTTTTCAATTAAATGGGAAAAGCAGTTTAAAAACAATGCTTAGGTCAAGGGGAGAATTTCTCTTAGTTTGATGATCCCTTATTTGAATCTAAATATATATGTATATAGTACATATAATGAACTTTTCTGATTGTTAAGTTGTTTCGCGAAAACAACAGCCCAGAATCGTGTAAGATGGAAGAGTCATGTAGAGTCCCTATGCTCCAGAAGGGATTGAACAAGGAAAAAAAAGAAGTTGCTTCTGATATGTTGTTCGGAACCGACATAAAACTGCTGATCACTTCCATCCGTCTACGATATCCAGAATGATTAGGTTAGTTTTAGTTTTTAGCCTTAGTTTTGGAGTTGACCTTTCGTGTCAGTATGTAAGATGACTGTAAAAATAAATGCATAATCTTATAATAATCTGAAACATAACATTACAATGGGCATTACAATAAACCCTGAACCCGTGTACTAGCCGAACAATAGGTAAACTGTCTGTCTTATCTAACCTACCCTGGTCTTATCTACCTAACCTGATTCCTGGTTCATTCTGTTGAGTGAATTGATTCCATTTCTCTGTATGAAAAGTTTCTTAACATCTTGCACCACTTAGTTGGACAATTTCGGTGGTACACTACACGGCGTTTGATATTCCGTATTGGGTGGACTTGACACATACTGTACCCAAATAAAATGATCCTACATGCATCTGTTCAGAAGATCTGGCTACAATGCGTTCCTTAATTTATTTTGCATTGATTGACCACAGCACTAAGGACTGCGTCGAATTAAATTGTCCTACAGTGCTATTGAAAATTTCAAATAATAAAATTTTTATCTTAGTAGCTCTGAATTAAATGTCAGAAAATATAATGCGTAAGTTGGAGCCAATAAAAATGTAATTAACGCGAAAATGGCAAGCGAAGTGGAAGTGCGATGAAACATCATTACAATTTTTCAAAAGCAACCTCCGTGGTCTTAAAAAAATTAGGGTCTAACCCTAAAACCATTTCTCGTGTTATTAAACGCTTTAAGAAGGATCTGCGTATTGATCGGAAGAAAGGTTCTGGTAAAAAGAAGGGGTCACATGATCATGAAAAGGCGAAGAACGTTGTGACCATTCTGAAGAAGGATCCAAGCATTTTGGGAAGGAAATTGGCCAGGAAGGCTGGCTGCTCAGAATATTTCGTGCGCAGAACTAAGAAGGAAGCTGGGCTGAAGACGTACAAGGTGCAAAAAGTTCCAGACCGAAACGCCGTCAAGAATGAAACGCAAGATTTTGTAAAGAAATTCGAATGCTGCATAATGGATGACGAAACTTATGTTTTAGCGGACTTTTCCCAGCTACCTGGGCAGGAATTTTGTACAGCCGATTCGCGAGGAAATGTTCCTGAAAAATTCAAGTCCTAAAAAGTGACAAAATTCCCAAAGAAATTCCTCATTTGGCAGGCTATCTGCAGTTGTTGCAGTTGTGGAGTAGCTCATACGTTATATCGGGTGCAATCAACAGCGAAATATATGTGAAGGAATGTTTGCAAAAGAGATTGCTTCCTTTTTTAAGCCAAGAGCCAAGAGTTTAAGAGTGGTTCCAACGGAATAAAGTGATTTTGGTACCTAGAGAAGCCGATCCACCTAACTGTTCAGACCTAAGGCCGATCGAGAAATACTGGGCTTTAGTAAAAAGGGAGATGAAGGTAACCAAAAAGTGGCCAAAGACCTTCAAGACTTTAAGAAAAAGTGGACTTCATCAGCTATGAGTGTGTCGGACACTACCATAAAAACGTTAATGGACGGGGTTCCTGAAAAATTAAAACTTTTTATTAAAAAAACATAATATCTGGTTTCTTACTTTGGTTTTGAAATCTGTAAACAATTTTTGAACAAAAATACTTTAATTCATAATAATCGGACTACTGGTTCAAAAGATTTCATCATTTTTGTAACGGACAATTTTATTCGACGCACTCCTTAGTTTGAATTCCACTGAATGCATGGAACATTTCCTCATGCAAAAGCTTACCCACTTGCAATTTAGCAAGATCGATCTGATCTACTTACAATAACTATAGGACCAAATACCTGATCAGCAGAACTCACTGATAGCCAGATTAACTGTTACCTGCACAGGTCATTGGGCAGCGGGTGTGGGCCGTAGGGTAACTTTCAAGCATTGCGATATACAAAATAGACTCTTATGAAGAAATCTAAATGCATGTAACTCTAGCCAACTAACCCCATCTTATACCCATTTCAATCCCTAAACACTTTGGCGGATCCAATCGGATTTCCCTTCTCCACTTTAACTAACATGAACTAACACTTCTATTATTTGGAACGCAACAAGACCATTAGATGAAACAGTCGTGGAAACAGTTTTTTTTAGTTTCTGATGGTTCTGGAACCTCGCTTTATGAATCACTTTATAAACTGTTGGCCACCCAATCGGTGCTTCAAGAGGTGATTTTTTTTTACTCATTTACAAGATATAATCTTTTGTTTGTTTCTCCATTATTACAACTGTTGTTATGGGCTCCACACTCATCGCATAATTATTAGAAGATATATTTCGATGCTTGCGCAAAAGATGCGGGGGATTGGTTGATTAACCGAAATTCTCAGTATTTTAAGTGCCAACAACAATGGGCAGCGCTAAAAAATTAAATTTCCGCCTGGAAAACGAATAAAGTGGGTTGTTGTCAAAAAATAAACTTAATTGTTGATGGACACAAAACACTTAAACTAATCGATTAAAGGAATTGAGTTAAATTTTTTGCTGATACTTTATTGATTGGGATGTTGACAACGAATTCGATTGCCGCGGGTTGAGTTGGTTGAGGCCAGTGGTAGTGATGTTGATGTTGAAGAAATTGTTGACGGTGCCGGTGGTCCGTTCATAGCTGTGCGTTGCTGCTGCTAAGCCGCAAAATGTCAGCCAATTTATTGAAGTGCTGCCATTGATGGCCCTGGGCTGTTCGGTTGCTATGGCGGAATTCAATCCAATTTATGCTACAAGAATGATTAGTTATCAGTTCATATACAACAGACACAACAACTCAACGGAGTGGCAGCAACAAGTGTTCGTACGTACATATTTGTTTTGCGTGCACGAGCGCCGAGTGATAAAACTTATCAAAGCATGTCTCATGCGCTCTCGTAGTGCCAGTGGCGCTGGGCAGAAATCCGAAATCCGAAGCGGACTGTCGAAATTTGTCGCTGGCTCGCCCGGGAGATCGGGGCGTTCGTGTGTGGCCAGCACACGTTTTCCACACCTTAGGCGCACACACGATTTTCTGGCCAGGAAAGTGGGTGTCACTAATTTTAGAACAGCTGTTGTAGTTGGTTTGCTGCTTTTCTCACGCTTTGTCTCTGCCATGTGCCTGCTTTGGCTATTAGTTGCTGCGATTTTCGTCACATTGGTGTCGACAGTCGTGGTGTGCATTGCACTGCAAGCCTTAATCAATAAATGAAATTGCTCACCTAGCGGAATCTGCAAATTTTGAGAGATGACAACAGAGACAACGGCGACACAATGTGGGTGAAGTGTACCGAGTGCTTGGTGGTAGTTTTCCAGTTTTGTTTTGTTTTTGTTGTTAGGTGACTGGGCTGTGGTTTGTTCTTTGGCCTCTAGCCGCTTAGTCACACTTTCGGTGAATACCTGTCACACCAACACAGTGTATCGTGCTGTCCGTTTGTTGCTGTTTTGTCTTTTGGCTATTGTTTACCGATTACTATGCATAGCGTATAGTGCTTTGTTTTGTTGTGTATTTGCTTAACGATTGTGTTGTGCTGCTTGTTTTGCTCCGAAATAAAATTGTATTTAATTTGTGTGTTGTTGTCGCTCAGATTCATTTCTAACATACATAGGCGCTTGTTTGTGTATTGTTTTCAACTTAGTTTTAACTGACACTGGACAAGCAGGCATTACACTGATCACAGACGGAATTTGTTCGCTTGCTTGTGTAAACAAATACGAAATTATAATAACTAGAATTCGCCGACGTCAAACGCGCAGATCAGCGAATAACAATATGTCGGCCCTCAAATATGTCTGACTTTTTATTTATGTGATTTTTTTCTTGGAAAAATTGTCCAGTAATGATGTTCTTTGATTACACTACTCAACCAAATATTTATTTATTCCTTTCAATTTCGAAATATCAATGTTTCTAATGCAATTCTCCGTTTACAAAGCGCTTAAATTAGAGTACAGTGAAATTCCTCATTACGGACAGTCCTTATAACCAGACAGCTTCAATAGCCGGACAAATTTCGCAAACACAGCAATTTCATTAAGTTTTTCATACGAATATCATTCCAATAACCGGACGCTTTAATAACCGGACGCGGACACTATATTTCAAACCATTTTGATTAAAAAATCTTTCATAAACGGACAAAATTCAAAAATATGCCCAACCAGTTTTTTAAAAATCTGTACTACTATAATACAAATCTCACTCTTATTTGAAAATGAACATTTTAAATTAAAACAATTAGTGTTTAGGCAATCCACCATACAAAATTTTTTCAACCAAAGTAGTATTTAAATTTAAAGACGTACAATGTATGTACTTTACCAATACATGTAAAAAATATAAAATAAATATTCAATATTCATAAATTCGTATAAAGTATTAGATACATAAATAATCGAAACATTCGGATACAATTTTAACTAATTTGTTGTACCCGCCCTCCCCATAAGCGGACATCTCCCATAACCGGACAAAAACACTGCGACGGTGAGTGTCCGGTTATGAGGAATTTCACTGTATTCGAACAATTTGGCTGTGGGTACTGTCATGGGATGCTGTTAGGTTAAACTTTACAGCGAGGGATTCAAAAGTCACTGTGAGACTAGAATAGTATATGAGAAAGATATTTATGAATATGTATGAGTACTGTCATCGAATTAACTAAGAGGCGGGGATGACGGTCCACTCGTACATTCTGTCTTTGAACAAGTCGTGTAAGCAGCCACAGTAGTGTATTTGAATATCTCTAATTGAGATTGAGAGATTGCTATAGATCCCACCACACGCCTGACTGAATTATTGGATCTACCTCTGACGTAGCCGTCATATTTGTGGATAGTCAGGCAACGAATAGGGCGCTGATCTTTCACAACGTCAAAACAAAATTTGTTCTAACATGTCGTTAGTTTCCAATTTGAATTAAACGTACCATATGAAATCAAGAGGTCATGAGAACGTTTGTAGTTTGCAGGACAAAATTGCAGCTGCTGTCTATTCTACGTTTTAGAACATCTACACCGATTTGAACAAGAAGGAAACGCAAAATTCCACGCTCAATAGCCAAAGGTAAACCAAAGGAAAATGGAATACTTTATGAGGTTTAACAAACACTTATCGGGGCCAATACTCAAGGTTTTCCCCCATAGAAATGACTGTTCAAGTTCGGAACATGAGTGGGGAAAAATGCAAGTGCGAAAATCGCTTCTGCACTTTCCCTGCACTCCAAAGTAAACGACTACGCTACATTGATGACAATGCGCTTGAAGATAAGAAAATTAAATTAGAAGAGATTTGTGGAAAAGTCATAAGCTTCATAAGTATTACCACACCTTTAGGCATTACAATGAGTCCTAAATTTGTCGAGTGTAAGCACCCATAGTTGGCAAGCTGCCTTTTTAACCCTAATTCTTAGAAGTGAGTCTCACAGTCTCACTAAAGATTTCAAATGATGATAAATCCAAAAGATTTTCGATTCCATTATTTTATGTAATCCTCTAATGGAATATTAGAATTATATTGCGTTTATAAAATAAACATTTTAGACAGGTTTTGTACTCTTTAAACAAATGTGTTCAGTAATTTAGCTCATATAAGCCTGACAGTCTCACTTCTGGGTTTGCGTTACTTTTAAAATTCTGGGAATTATGGTTAACCTAATCGCAAGCAATCTACATAAAAAGTGCAGAGAGATGCAAGTTTTCGACGCGGAGAAGTCTAATAGATTTTCGACTATTTCCTAATACTCTAAATGTTAAAATTTTAGTAAAAATGTTTATTAAAAATTTAATGACTTGAATTTGAATTCAATTTTGACGCCTCATACGATTTTCAAAAAGTTACTATAAAAATACCGACTACTTAAAGCTATTTAGCTTCTCGCACAAATAATTTAGGAACAAAATCATTAAAAATTATTATACCTTTACTGCTCAAACGGTATCCTGGAGTAGTTGGAAGAACTTACAATTAGTAGTACATTACAGCCCCGAGTTATTTCAATATTATTGATGCTTTGAAGGTGGCAATTATTTGTTTTAGTGTGTAATTTATTGCCTGTGCGGTGAAGTTTTTTTGCCTACGTCAGTTTCATTTGTTTTACGTCTCAGAACTGAAATTAAAAATCTATTTCGATGCGATCATTGAGCGCTAATTAACAAATCTAGAAGATAAAACGTCATTCATGTTTTCATGTATTTTGATATACACAATAACAAATTATTTACGACTGTAATCATTGCATTTAAAATTCATAAAGTCTGTCATCGGTCTGCAGCCTCCAATTAGCAAACAGTCTGTCTTACAATGGTTTGTTAGCATCCGGCATTATCGGACTCTAACCCAAATACTTTTCCTGCACTGGCAGTTCAGTTGTTATTCAGTTTTGTGAAAATGTTGCGAGAATAATCTTTAAATGGTAATAAATATCAATTAAATGACCGCAACTATGGCCGCAACTACTACGAATTGGCATTAGAAAACAAAGCTTTTTTTTTTGGTTGCATTTGCGGTGGCATGGCAACAATGGCAATGAACAGCGGCACTAGCTGAGCTCACAAATTGAGTAAACTCCCGCTTTTCGCTTTCGGCTGGCTGCCGGCTCTATGCCGCTGCACGCCAATTAAGCGTAAATGATATGCGGCAAACAAATTCATTTAAATCATCAAACTATGAAAAGACGAAAGATGAAAACAAATCGTTGCGGTTCGCAAGCAGCAGTGTCGCTTATATCAGATCGTTAGGAATCGAAATTGTATGTATGTGTGTGTGTGTGGTTACCTAAACCGAAATTATCAAATGCAGTAAGCGTGGTGTAGATTTTCAAAAGGTTTAATCTAGAAGGAATATTTCTTGAAATTTATGTTATTCATTTTATTGCTTTTTTGATTTTTGTTTTAATTAAAGAAATTTGTTTAATTAAAAAAGTACAACGCAAGGTAGCAACTCAACCCACAAATCACTGCTTGTGTTTTGCTTATGAATTTCATTATAATGAATGAAATTCATTGTTTAAAAGCAATGAATTACGGACTAACTGAAAACGGACTCTTTAATACTGAATGCATTTAATACAGTTCAGAAATTTGCACTAGTTTTCGTCGGCACGAGTGTTGGTTGTTCGCGTAGTTTGTTTAGCGTGTAGTAGTTGTTCGTTAACGTTTTGTCGTTATATTCAATAATTGAATTTAATTAACATATTGGTGGCCACTTTTGTCATATGACAAAACTCGCTGGGCCCGCAGCAACGATTTGGAGCGCTGTGTTACTTTGCAATTATGAGACTTTTGCTAACAACTCGTTAAATGCCTTTAAACATTGTATGGGGTACTGTAAAAGCATTCGAAATGAATTTGCTTTATTTTCGGTGTTGAATTATTTTATGATTTCATGTTTGACATTTGTTATATATTTAGTATAATATCTTATTATATTATTAGTTATTAATTAATTATTAATTATATTATTATTAATTATATAATTATGTGTGTAATTATGTGAGTAACTTTGCCCACGAATTGGTTCTATCTTTGAATGTTGTGTGCATGGAATTTGAGTAAATCAGTTTATAGTGGCAACCTAGCAAAAAGCTCTCCAACAATTGCGTGCAACATATCCAAGCTTCCAAAATTGTGAACTGTTTATCGAATTGGAACAGTATTATGTCATCGATTGTGTCGATTATCGCATGCACATTGTATGGCTAAATATTTATGTGCATGCTGATTAAATGAAGCGAATTGGTGTCGCACAGTGTCGCGATCCCATATAAGCCGTGGCCAAAAATACTTAGCGTTGTCCTATTTCGATGAAACTGGGTGAGATGGTTTTCGTGGTAGAAATTAAGAAATTTACCAAAAATCATTAAAATTGGACCACTGCCACGCCCACCTCCCATACGAAAGGAACTGTAATATTAAAATAACTTTCTTAATATTAGTGATAGAATTATGAAATTTTGTATTTGAGCTTAAAATAATTACATAAAAGCTCACGCGGTCTGCCACGCCCATTTTCAAAAATATTCGTATTTAACTACAACTAAAACTGTATTTTTAAAAGGCTGTTTGCGATACTCGTTCCAAGATGTAATTTTAAATGGAAAGCTTTCTAAAACCTTAAAGTGGGCGTGGCAGCTGGAGCATATATATAAAGTGGCCAAAACTTTTCCTTTATGAATTCATGTTTATTTTTTTCAGCTTGTGGTACCATATTTTGGTATAAATGTTCTGTTTTTAAAGTGGGCGTGGCATTCGGCCTACTTTTGATGATACGAAAAATGTGCCAACCTTGTCCTTTATACAGCTTATCATTTCAGCAGCTGCTTAGTCGCTACTTTCATTGAACGTCGGAAGCAATACTTCGAAAAAAATCACCATTTTTGACTTTAGGTGCCACTGCAAAAAGTAAATGTTTAGGTGGGGACGCAAACTTTGCTTTTGTTCATGATTAACATCAACGCCCATCTTATCTTTAAGTAAATTTATAAGAAAATCAAGTTTTATTGACCGCTTTCTGGATTCAGCTTTACGCCACACTTCGAAGAAATCACGTATTTTTACCGGAGGCGTCACTAGAAAAATGCGAATAACAACCAAATAAGCACTTATAAGCAAAAAATTACTCCGGATTATGTTAATAAATACTTTTTTGAGTAATTTACGGTTGAAACTAAAAAAGTGTTTTTTGGTGTTTTTTAAACTTTTTTCCACCAAACTTTTGGTTCTTTGTTAGAAGCAAACCGAAAAACGTAATTTTTCAATGTAACAAGATTTCACAGTTATTTCAAAGCACAAACCAAAAAATAGTACTGCCATACAGGAAAAATTCCAAAGTTTTATTTAATATATAACATGACTATATTAGTACATAAATTATATTTTTATTTGATTTTTTATTCAGCATAAAGAATTACCCACAAACTTGGAACGAAAGCGTATTTTTTAACATCAACTTTGAAGCTACATAAAAATGGAACGGAGTAGGATATTGAAGATCGGATAACGGATCGGATTTTTCTTAGTTGAAATATTATCTGTCGATTGTCATATTCATTTTAGTCATTTTGTAACATTGATTTTAACCATTTTTGGCCACACTCGCGACACTGTGTGTCGTAAGCACAATTCGAAATATTTCTGCTTATCGTCCTTATCGTCGTTAATTGCAGATCGCTGTGTGTTTGTCCGATTGTTCTTTGTTTTGATGAGGATTGTTACTCGGGCATATATTGATTGATCCGCACGATTGAAACCAAACGTTCTGTTGGTATTTTTTATTGGCTGTCGCTGCGTTCGTTACCAGGGCGCACTGAATGGCTGCGATAAGATATGCGCTCGCCATCCAGCTCGCATTTTGACGCCACCTTGTGATGTTAACGTGTTTGTGGTCCTGCGATAGCAAGCGCCCGTTAGCTAAATAGGTAATCGCTTATCGAATCGAGTATGTCATATTATAGCTGCCAACTAGCATTTTTAATTGATTCAATAATAATTTGCCTTGTCAAATGTGTAAATATGGGGAGCGGGCGTCGCCGGCATCGGCATCGGCACCCCGCGTCACACACGGCGCGTCGCAATTGTGGTTGACATTGCTGCATTGTATTATCGAGTGGTTGTTGTTTTGTTGCCGACCAAAGTGAATGAAGTGCCGCGAATCGTAGTGCTTACTAAGTATGGCCGTGTGTCGTGCCAATGCGATTTCATTTACTTTCAATATTTGTTCGCAATTTTATTGTAATTTCGCGAACACACAAACAACGAGTCGCACGCACTCGAGCACATTTCGAAAACAACAACGATTACCCGTTCAAGTGTGCAAGTGTTCTCATTAGTTTCGTTGGCGCTCCATTTCTTCATTTCATCCATCCATATTGTTATCGCTATCTAAGTTTAGACTTTGCTTTCGACTCGAATGAGTTTATGGTGTTTTCATTGTTGGCGCTGGCGGCTGATTAGAAAAGCTGTACTAGTCTCGAGTACAATACTCGTGAAGAGGGCCCAGTTTGCGATTGCATGATGCTCCAAATGAAATCATGGATTTTTGATTTGCTTCACTTATATGACAGTCATGCGCTGACAAAACATTCAGGCGGTAACTGTGACTGGCTGTCTGGATACGGCCGCCCAGCGACACGTAATTGTTGGTGAGCACAGAATTTCTTTTCAGTTCATTATTATTATGTTTGGGATTTTCTGCACTTAATAGTGTTGTAAACTGTTATACTTACCCTTACCTGATGTTTTAAACATAGGAAAAAGCGTTTCTGACTTTGCGGCACCCGTATCTACAACAGTTTAAATTGTATGGGGTACGGAAATTTATGAGTTCATAAATCTTACAGCTTATCAACGTATCAGTTCCTTAAACGTTTACGTGGATAACAGTGCACGTGATAAGGTATTTAGTTTATAATCGCCTTCGTGTCTGTGTTTCAAATTTCTGTCGTTTGCCATGTTTAAATATTTTATTTTTTAGCGCATATATTTTAGTTTAGCGCTCTCGGTGTCAACATTTACACAGCGAGTAAATTTAGCGTTTGCCAGAACATCACATATGTATGTATAAGCCTATATATATTTTTTACTTCAACACATACGGACGCTCAACTGAATCATGCACACATTATTAATTCACGCATTCGTGGCAGTTTCTAGCAGGGCGCGGATATATGCTGTAGAACGCGCCAATAAATGCCACTGGGCCTTATGAAATCGCTTCGATGAGATGCTAAAAACTAGACCATTTAACACATTTAAGCGTTTGAATCGTCAATTAGTTTCATTGCTATCAATTGTTGCGTATCGGTAACAAGTGATGGAATCATGTACACACACACACACACCATGAGCATATGCCCGTTCTTTCTCAATTGAAAATCTACACATACGAATGGAAAGCATCACCACGAGACACACCCTCTCTTCTATTAGTGGTGCGACAAATGAGTGAAGAATTTTGTGGATCTTTTCAGAAGCATTTTATGGAATTCCTTTTGCTTGCGTTATCACGCCCACATTTATGTAGATAAATATTGTTACGAAAATTAGTTCTGTAGGCTTGTTCGTCTCTCTGTATTGTGCTTCAAAATAAAACACACTTCAATTCTTAAACGCAGTCAAAAATCAGCAATCATTTTATTCACATATTCACACTCTACTGTCTTTGCATTTGTTGCTTATTGGACTACTCCGTGTTGCACCTTTGCTTGCTAAAACAAAACTGTTCCTTCTGCGTTGTACCCGGCCGTCTTTTATACTTGTGTGCTTGTCGCGCCGATCGTTCTCGCACATTCCAATTGGACTAAAAATTTCAATTATCATCGCGAGTCATCTTTGCGAATGTTCTAGCGAATCTATAGGTCTGTTTGGGTGCGGTTTGTACGAATTTGTACAAATTTTTACTGGATCCTGTTTGTGTACGCCAAATCTCTTGCAACGAGAGAGAAACTGAGAGCGTAAAGTGACAGTTCATTTCGTGAGAACTTGCAAGTTTTTACTGAAGAAATTTTGTCCAGTAACTTTTAGTCAGTAAGAAGAAGAAGAAAAACATATGACTGGCTGCCATATGATCGACTGCAAAGACAAATAATTTTTGCAAACATTTGGAGGCAAATGGAATCAGCAAAGAATTTGTGCGTTCGCAAGTCTGCTGACCCACAACCGTCTTGCTCAGCTTTACCTGCTGAAGCTTAAAGGGAAGAATCGCAGACTGAGCCCAACGAACTATTTGCCTTTTGCATTAAATGCCTGATTAAACTTAATTTTCCCTACTGCTTCAAACCTCAAATGAACCTTTTAGATCAGCTGTTTCTTTCTTTAACCCTCCTGTTGACGCCCTTTTTACTGTGTATTCTGAGTGTGCGAAGCACCACTGGTGTAACCAAGAGTTAACCCATTCGATACAGATTTTTACTGGGGAAAGTTAAAATTTTAAATTTTACTTTTTTTAATTTTTTTTTTAATTTTTATACTCGGACCCTGTATTTTAGAGTGTTTTTCTATGAGAGCAACCACATCGCTGTGGCTGTAATAACTACTCAAACATAAAACTTTTTATGCATAACGAAAATTTGAATATTTCTTCATTTACTTCAGCCAAAATAAAAAAAAAGTATCTAAATTGAAAGAAAACGTCAACGTTAAAAAGTTCTCTAATTTTTTCTGCTTCTTCTTCCTTTACTATGTCAAGATATACCATTAAAAAAACGTGTATACTTCTCTTCTTTAAACTTAAATATTCAGTTTATTAATTTCGTATTTTTCCTAAAACTTCAAACTATTCTAAAGCCCAACAAAAAAATGTATTCTGTCGACCATAGAGGATGCAGACGTCCACAAAGTAGCATGTTGCCATATGGCAACAATATAGCAAAAGGGTTAAAACTTGCAAATTCTTACAAATTCCTGTTTGTTTACTTTTTTGGATAGTTTCATTTTTGGGAGCGTAAGCTCGCTTTCTCTCCTGATATTTTGTACTGGATAATTTGTACTGGAAAAGTTCCCAAACAGACCTTATAGCAAGTCGGCCGTATTCTAAAAGTGCGTGCCTAAAAGTATGCTCGTAAAAGCATTCTAGTGCCTCGCACAGCGACAGTGTGCATAGCGACACACTGATTTATCGTCACACTGCTTTATCGTCACAATATTTTTTGAAATATATAAAATTGTTTTGTCGTTACTGATACAAATTGAATATTTGCAGATAAAATATTTTAGTTCGAGAAATAACAGTTTGAAAAAATCTAAAAAATTTGTCGCTGAATTGGAAACAGAAAATCAATTTTCTATAAATTCTATTAAACTTTAAAAAGAATGTGTAGCTTAAATTTTCTAATTCTTGCAAAATAATTCCTCTCATATAAATACTACTTACAAAATAAATAAGAAAATAAAAAAGAAATAAAATAAATACTACTATACAGTTGAGCTGAACGCTCTGGCAGCTATTGCTCCTTTCTCTTAGTTATAGAATTTTATATTTTATAATTAACAATAAAAATAAATAAAAAACATGTGCGAATTGTTGACTGTGTCGACTGAATTCATTTTCTTTAGTCGGTCGCTGTGAAACTCACCCCAAAACTTCTCATAACCTTGCATCTTAAGCATTAAAGTCTAATATTGATTTCCATTGTTTGTATATTTGCAGGCGCTGAACACGTTACTGTCGACAACAACAACGCTCAAAATAATGAGGTCACAAATTTGCAGCCAGTCGATTCCATGGGTAGTTTGAATGAAGTCGGTCAGCAGAGTTCTGAAAATATTGTGCAGGATTATCAGCAGCAACAGCAGCAGCCGCCACAACAACATGAACAGCAAATACAGCAGCAGCACCAACAACCAACTCCTGCGGTTGAGTATAACGAGGTGTACAGCAACAACAAACATATGCATGTGACGGACGGTGGCGGTGAACTGATCGAGAATGTGCCAAACAGTGAGGAGCTGGCGATGGCAACAAGTGTGCCCACACAGCAACAGCAAATACAAACATCGCCGCCATTGCCAAAGTATGCGCAACAACAACGGCATGAACAACATCAGCATCAACAAAAGTCACAACAACAGTTGCAGCAGCCATACAACCGACACGAGCCACAGCCGCAACAGTTAAATCAACATCAATCGCAAGCACACCAACAAACTCAACAGCCACATCAGCAACATCATGCACAACAACAACAACAACAGCAGCAGCAGCAACAACCACAACATCAGCCAAATTATCACTCGCATCAACAACATCAGCCCTATGAGCAACGAAGACAACCTCAAGCGTACAATACACAGTCGCGCAGAAAGTATTCGTCCGACAATAATAACAGCAACAGCAATGCTCATCAACAGCATCAACCGCACGTGCCTAACAATAACAGCGATTCTTCCAGTCAAACAACGAGGTCCATGTGGTGGACGAATTCCTCACAGCACAAGAAATCGATGGCATCGGTGGCAGTCACCGCCACACCCACCACCAACAACAACGCCAATATGAGTGGTGTGAACAAGCAATCATCGTCCTACAGCCACCTAACTAAAACGTTCACCAACCAACAACACCACTACCACCAACAGCAAAACTATCATACACATCAGCATCATCAGCCACAGATGCGCAACCACAGCGTAATGAAGACGCCGACCTCGCCGGTGAGCGTTGCTGCACCACCACTGTCCAACACCATTTCCAACACCAACACCATCAGCAGCACCACCGTCACTGTCAATGCCGAGCGCAAGAACAGTCAGGGTGACCAGGCCAAGGCCAATTACATTAGCAACAACAACGGTCTCGGCAACATGAACAATAGCAATAACAATGCAATTAACAACATTGGCAGTGGTGGCACCATGAACACCAACACCACGACACCGGCAGCTACCTCAACCGCCAGCACGACGGCGGCTCCACATCAGTTCCCAGTGCAAGCGCAGCAGCAGCAGCAGCCACAACAACAGCAGCAGCAAGTACAACAGCAGCGTCCACAACAAACAACAACACTATTAGCTGACAAGCAGTATCCGGGTTTCACTAGCAGCAAGAAGACAGTTGCTTCTTTGGCAACCACAGCGTCAGCTAACGGCAGCAGTGCTATGCCTCTTATCAGTCTAGCACCACCAGTGTCCAGCGCTACTGTTGCGGCCAGTAGTCCGGCAGGTGGCTCGTGGGCCAGCCTGTTCAATAAAAGCAATAATAGTGCTGCTGCTCCTAGTGCGACCCCAGCCAGCAGCGCTTTGCCTACATCGAGCAATAACAACAACAATAGCACTAGCACTAGTAACGTTGGCATAAGCAACAACTCGCCAGCATTGCCCGCGAGCAAACCTATTGCCATGGTGGCGCCCTACGAATGCAGCATCCCCGTGATACCGACGCCGCCCATCGTCACGCCTGGTGGCATGTCGTATTCGGCTGCCTCGGCACAGGGCATAACGCCGCCAGCAGCAACTGCACCTCCGAAGGCCACCAAGCCCGAGTCCACCATCCGCGCGGTATCAGCAGCAACGGCCGCGGCGCGCAACAATGCCAACCTCGACGAGTACACGCTGAAGTTTTCTGAATTTCTCACAAAGGCCAAAACTGACTTGTCGCCGATCAGTCTGCGTCCACGTGGCCTAACTAATCCCTCCAACTACTGCTACATCAACTCCATTCTGCAAGCATTGCTGGGCTGCGCGCCATTTTACAATCTGATGCGTTCGATACCGAAGCAGGCGGCCGCGCTGTCCGAGGTCAAGACGCCAACTGTGAATGCAATGTAAGTGAACACTGGACATGCTTGTTTTTTGTAGTTTCCACAAATAAGTCAGCAGTCGATTTATTGTGCATTTGTCAAGTCGATTGCGTTACATTTGTGGAAGAGCAAAGTTGGTGAGTGCATGGTAACTGCTTGCGAAACCGTTCTGGTGGAGCAGTAGTGCCGCTTAGTGTTCACCAAAGTTGTCGTTGATTTCGAAGAAAGGTTTCCATCGATCTTCGCGCTAATGACAACATACAATTATATAACAAAATGTTGTTCGAAAATGTTTCCTCTCTTTTTAAATTAAATTTCTGTACTTATTGCCGTTTCGTTGTCAACAGGATATCCTTCTTTTCAAACTTTTCCACACTGCCAACCGGCCTACGGCTGCGCACAAACAAAGGCCCCAAGGGCAAAGATGAACTTGGCAGCGATTTGCAGTGTGATTTCGCCTTTGAACCAAATGAAATCTACAGGCTGTGGATTGATAGCCGCAAAGAGTACGTAGAAGGACGCCAAGAGGATGCGGAGGAGTTTTTGGGCTACGTGCTAAACAAACTGAACGACGAGATGCTGGAGGTATGTTTTTGTGTTTATTTGAAGATGTCTTTGTATTTTACAATCATTTTAATAATATTACAGGTTATTAAGCTGATTGCCAAACCGAATGCTGAACAAAATGGACAAAATGATCAATCTGAAAATGAAGACGGTGATGAATGGCAGGTTTGTAGTTTTCAATGACATATCAATGGCGATAGATTAGATAGCGCTTAAATATTCTGAAAACCAAAAGCAAATAATTTAAAATTTCACGAAATATTCTTTACGAATGGCTTTATATTCTAAACGAATGGGCCAAATAATTCTCGTCATCGAGTAACTTAAACCAATAAAAAAAAAGCAAATTGCAGTAGGACCAGGATTAAATATTCTTGAAGCATTAAGTCAATGTTCTGTCGATCAAGGAGACTTGAACATTTGTGAGATTTAATAATTAGCTACTATCAAATAAATATTGTTTATTGTTCACAGATGATTTGTAATAATCGCAATAAGGGCAGCGTTACGCGCCAAACTGATTTCGGTCGTACCCCGCTGAGCGACATTTTCCGTGGTGAATTGCGTTCACGCTTGCAGCGCGAAGGCGAACATTCCACCGACGACATACAGCCATTCTTTACGCTGCAATTGAATATCGAGGTAAGGTTACAATTAATTTTTCGAAGCAAAAAGGCATAAAAAACTGTTAATATGAATTTGCAGAAAGCCGCTTCTGTGAAGGAGGCTCTAGAGATACTAGTTGGACGAGATCAACTCGAGGGTGTTACCGGTAGCAAGAGCAAACAGGAGGTGGTTGCTTGGCAACAGATGACGCTGGAGAAATTGCCCATAATTTTGATTCTACATCTGAAATGGTTTGACTATCGTTCGGACGGTTGCACAAAGATTTTGAAAAAGGTCGAGTTCCCAATTGAGCTGAAAATCGACACAAGTATGTACTACATATGTGAACTTTTGGTTGTGCGTGTTTCTCATCTAATAATTTCTATAGAAATCCTCGCATCGAAGAAATACTCACAGAAACAGCGCGCCTACCGCCTTTTCGCTGTCGTGTATCACGAAGGCAAGGAAGCCACGAAAGGCCATTACATTACCGATGTGTACCACACGGGCTACAGCAGCTGGCTGCGTTTCAATGACAGTGCGGTGAAGCCGGTCAGCGAGAACGAGGTGCTCTATCCGAAAACGCCGCGTGTGCCTTACCTGCTGTACTACAGGCGTTCCGATACGGTACCGCAGCAAGCTGCCTCAACGACGGGCGGCAGCGCTGGTTCGTATATGAATTCGTCTAACCACGGCGGAAAATAGGTTTCGAGGTGTATGCAAATCAGTCGAGTGTTTTGGTATTTTTGTTTTTGTATTCGTTGGGCGCCTGGGGTGACTACTGTGTCACAGTACTGCGTTGTACTACTTAAAGTATACCAACTACTGCCGATGTAGGCATTAGATTGAACGAATTTTTTTGTATATTTCTAAAACTTTCCATCTATCGTTGATGTGTGGATGAAAGCATGAGAAAGTGCTTCTGTTTTTTAAGATATGTTATATTTATAAGTTTGTTTTGGTTTAATCAGAATAGGCGGAGGATTACCAAACACAATTTTTGTAAAGAAAATATATAAGTTGAATTGCAAACAAATGTAATTAAAAGCGTGTAGATTAGAGACTTGTAAGTGAGCGTAAATCGGTAGCATGAGCCGTTTTTAAATGAATGTAACTAATCTTAGCATCATGTACAAAACGAAAAGCGGAAAAACAAGCATCAAAAAGTAACAAGATTAACCTATGTTGATGAACAATGAACAAATAGGCGTACATAGAGAATTGATAGCAATTAGTAAAGCAGCATCCTCTTAGCGTTAACGAGTATGCGGAACGATTTTGTACTTGTATTCAATAAATCAACGAAAACGAAAGCAGTTTATGTAAATAAGTACTTTTGAAATTAGTTTGAGCACTTGGGATTATATTGATTTGAATGGAAAACTATAGTTGCACGTATCCGTTTCTTTTATAATTTGAGTGCCTGTTCAAGGCTCTTTAGATATCATGTTTTTAAATTTCTAATCGTAACGCTGCAGCAAACTGAATGTACGAAATTTTAACATAAGTGTAATGTTTAAGCTTTCAAACTGTTATTGCTTTAAGTGAAGTAGGGTTACAAACTGTCGCTGGGGGACATATGTTGCATGCTGTAGCAGAAGCAGTGCTATGACACGTATCCAACTATACGCAGCATGCAACTCGATATTAATGCAAAACAACTTGATGAACACCATTTGCTCTTTTCTAATTTAAATTAAAAATGACACTACGTCTAACCTATTATATATACGGATATATTTTAAAAAGAAATACATGCTTTGAATATGCTTTAAAACACACAACTTTGAGAATGTTTAGTTTTCTACAGACAATTACGTAAACCAATAATATTGTTAACATTAATTCAACGTACAGTAACTTAATGCATTGTTACTGAATATTCATTCAAACATATTTACATATATACTTATTCATATCAGCTGTAGCATCATACCTACGTGAATTCTTTTGTAAGTTTTCGAGTAAAGCTTTTGCCGACAACAACTGCAAACACCACAGTTTATATAAAAATAATTGAATATCTATTAGTTTTGAAGAAGTTTGAGGACTATTGGTTAAGTGTTTTTGGGCTGGTTGATTGCAACGGCCGATGAATTGTTGGAGTGGTGCGTGAGCAGACATTTGTCGGCAAAAGGATTACCTGATATACATATAACTAATATATTTTCTTAGTGGATGGTAGACTTTCATAAAGCACGTGAAGCACATTTACTTTTCTATGTCTGTAATGATGATCTTGAACTCGTTTACCGAGATGTTTTAATGTAAATAGGATTATGCTTGTTCTTTACTTTTTATTTAATTAAAACACGAATACTTGTTATGGCTACGTAATTTGTAATTTATAAAATACACATAAAGACCATGTCGCACATAGGTAATACAATTCTCGCACAGAATATATGCAAACATTAATTATAAAGCAATTAAAATTTACGTAAACCTCTAGACAAGTGTGAAGTGGGGCAAGTTCCACAGCACTCATACAGGGTGCATAGTGGTTTAGTGAGTTTAGTTGTAGCGTCTAGCAGGAACATTGTATGCTATATATAAATTTTCAAAGCAGCCTAAAGCTGTACATGAATAAGTGTGAATTCGATTTGAACATAGAGAAAATGGTGTGCCAACTAAAAAACAAAAAAAAAAAGAAATGAAAAATAATTTGTGGGAATAATTAATGTAAAACTAAGACAAATGTTTTCCATGAAGAAAGCGTACGCTGAGCAATAAGTTTTTTACATCTTGAAATACCTTAAACTGCGCAACAGCAGTCACACAAGTATATGTAGAGGAAAGAAACTGAATTCTGCTGTATACATGGCACCAACAAATACCGTCTCTATGGGATTGTTGCCTGGCAGACAACACTATTTTCATTTTTGGAGACTTGTGTTGTAGCCTAAGCATGCATGAAAGAATCTACCTATTAATTGAAATTCATTTATGAAGTACAGGAAATATTTTGTAAGCTTGAAAGTAGTAGAACGTAATCAAATTACATACATTGAAGAAGGTTATACATATACACACATATAGTATATTTTTTTAAAGCTTAAGCAATTGTCACCGGGTGCGACGAATGCAACTGAAAGTGCAACAAAGAGGCCGAGTGTGGCACTTTGAACTCAGTCCGGCGTACAAGCGCAGCAAGCGCCCGCTTAGTTGTAAATGTTAGGTTCCTAATTGTAAGCACTGCTAACAGATATTAAGCTTAGCTCTACGAAACTTTGCATTGCTAAGAACGAAATTCATTTGAGGCACGAAAAGACGCAACAGCGTGCAAAACCTTTCATAAGATTCATCAGCATTGAGATACTAATGTTTGTTTTCAAATCGCTTCACATTTTCTGCATTGATTGAAATCGTTTTGTGTGACAAGTTGAAACATAAAAAAAAACTATTAATTTCTATCTTTTGAATAATTTTGCTTCAGTTAATTGAAATTCATTTGAAGAGTCACTTCACATCTACGTTAGAGTAGCATTTAAGGCTGTGTGCGTGTTTGATTTTAATTTCATTGGTCCACTTGTCGTGTTCGTTACCGTTTTGTTTTCAATAATGATTATTCTCCAAATGATTACTGATCACGAAACAAAGCATTTGTCCATTGCTGTCTAATTTTTCTTCATAATGCCTTTGAAAGCTCAAAAGTGCGGGATTCGTTATACCGAAGCTCGTGCGTTCTTGACGTTCCTTAAAGCCGTATCGCGTTGTTTGGAATACGACACAAATTCGATTTGTTTAAATTCTGTCCAAAATGTTTTGTTCGTGTAGCGTGAACTGAAATAGAGACTAACATCAAATGAAACGACTCTGAAAAAACAATTGCAAATTGTTCGAGAAACAAAAGCGATACCAAATCCTTGAGAGGTAAGCTAAAAAAAAACGAACAACAAATTGGCAAGTGCACTTATTGAAACGCATTTAAATGTAATAAGTAAAAGTAAACAAATACCCAGAAAATACAATGTGAACATATTCAAGATGATGTGAAACGCATTGAGTAGGCAGTAAAAATAAATATTCAGTAATTGGAAGAGTCGAAAGTGTATGAAATTATAATTAAACCGTTTATTAAAAAAATAAAAAGCATTTTTGTAAGCAAACGCGTAAACTTAACAAAAGCAAAGCATAACTACAAATTCACGTAATTAAAAAACACTTAACAAAATAACGAGAAAATAGTCTACAATTATGAAACAATAACTGAAACCAATACAAAAACTAACATGTATATTGAATAGAAATAAATTTAATTCATTAAAAAAATAATGTGTTTTGTTCATATTTATTTATTATTTCACTAATACCAGGGGTGGGAATTTTATTAAAATAGATTTTGCTTAGTGGTCGCAGTTTCATTGCTCCATGATCGAACAGCGCGCCCGTGTCGTCTCACTGTGCGAGGGTTAACTGGCGTCTTTAACTTGGTAAAATGCGAAAGGAGAAGCCATAGGCACCTACTCTGTGCTAGGTAGGTAAATTAAGTGATCGCCCTTGGACCATCACTTGAGTCATGTAGCGCATTGTGTTACCACGTGGTTGGGGATGATAAAGATAAAGATGATGATAAATTTATCAATGCGACTTTGGGGCATCTTGTTTCGGTCCGCTACAGAGCGGAGGAAGTGCTGTCCCAAGAATGGAAAACGCCTGATTTTGCAGAGAAGATGCTCAGCGGTTTCCATGAAGTCTTTATTCCTGCCACTTCCGCAGAAGTCATTGTGCAGCGGACCCAGGCTTTTGGCGTCTTGGCCAATGACGCAGTGTCCAATTATACGAGGACAATTCTTACGGAAGCTTTGTTTAGTCGTATCAATTCAATGGCTCTAGACGGTCGAAGGTTAGATCGTGTTGGCACTCACAAATTGGGATTTCTGAAAAAAGTCTTACCCTTAAGTCATGTGTCCGGTGTAAAATAAAATGCTGTGAAAATCATTTCAATAGTGTTAAAAACAAAGGTTTTTATTGCTGTAGAATTTAAAGTAGCTGTGGACAGTTTGAAAAGATACACATGAGGAATGGTCATTGCTGATTTTGACTTTAGCTTAGTTTCCATTTATAATTAATTCATCTAGAAGCAATCTTAATTCTTAAAACTGTATTCTATCGACCAAAAAAGAAAACAAATTAAGTCAGTTCGTTTCTAATACAAATAGTTTACTCTATTTTTAGCTCATCAATGTGCGCCGTTTCGAAGGCATTCAAATACCGGAGCATGCCGATTTTGGCTTTGTTTTTCAGGTCTCTAGGATACTTTTTTATATTTTGCATCACACTCAAGCAGAAGAGCTCATCTTCGTCCTTGTCGTCTGTTGTCGCTGTGTCATAACGCGGTCGCTTCAATAGTTCTCGCATTGTTTCTAACGTGGTCATCACCAAGTCCTCCAGGTTTTGCCGTTTTTTGCCACGACTATTCTCTGCGTGCTCAGTGTCCGGTGTGACATGAAAACTAGTGGTAATTTGTGGTTTCTCGAACTCAGCCGAATCGCATGCGGACGCTATTGGCGACAACGGGTTGCACTTTATTGGCTGCTCTTGCACTGAATCGACCGTGTCTTCAAATCCGATGGTGCTGAGTGAACTTGAACTTTCTGCATCGAATGTAATGCTGCCAATACAAATTAAGTGTACGTTTAGAAGTGTGGTATCCTGAGGACCTGTCGAATACATACGCTTTCTGCTGCTTGTGGTCTTCTAGGAACTCCAAATGTTTACGATGAATCCACACTTTTTTTGTATCCCTTCGGTAAGAGTCCCTTAGACCTCGCCATTTCTTTCGGCAGCGGTCAACTGAAAATATGTTGCGGAGCAAGTAAAAGCTGAATATTTGAATCAGTCGTGAGACATGAACTTGAAATACGCCGAACCTGACATGCCGCTATTTTGAGAAATTTTCTTCCACGCCTTCAATCGTTCGGTCCTATCCTTGTTCAAGGGATGCCTTGAGTTCCACAAGAAATCGTATTTGCGTACATCCATAATGAATCGCTCCATAACAGCATCCATTTTGCGAACGTTCTGTTGAAAACGGCAGTTTACGTTGAAACTAAAGATAGCAAAATAATAATTCCACACAAACTATTTGTTATTGTGTTTGCCTGCGATAATGATTTTCTGTCAAATCTCCAATAATCGCACCCAGCCACAATTGTCTCTGCTTGCACCGCTTGTAAACAATTTTCGGCGTCAGCTGTTCCAGGAGATGGGAGTTAAACATTGAAAACGATACAATTTATCGATTTGTTGCTACTGAATTGAACCAGAGGCTTGTGTTGATTTCAATATGAATTGATAGAAATTTGTAAAAGGGAATAATTCGTTGTCGAAATGTAACATTTCTATTTAATTTCTATATTTTTTCATTAATTTAGTATGTTATGTTTATGAAGGCCGAAACTCTGCGAACGCCGATGAATCGATTATTCCAAATCTTCTACTATACCATTAGTCACTGCGAGCTGTATTCTACTTATACTACGTTTATCCAGACGAGATTATCCCGATTTGCGCGATTAAGTCGTTAATCTCGTATCAAAATGCGCGATTACCCATACAAAGTTAACCTCGCAAAAAGCGCGATTAAAATTTAATCTCACAAAGTAAACTCGTATTTCCCCAAAGCAACTCTGCAAATTTGGCTGAAATGTATTATTTTTGTATCATCACTAAGCGAATGTCATGCAAAAATAAACAAAAAAATGAATTGTAGCGCGAAAAGGTTTGTATAATTTGGATATTAGTAAATTTATTTTCAATTATTAAGTTAATTTATTTAATTTCAGGAAAAGACGACAAAATTGGACCACGCTGATTGAAGAAAGCGCCGAAGGTATTTTAAAGAAATGCTTAGGTTATTGTGTGTGACATTTATATTTATTATTCTTTTTAGTTGGTTGCGATGCTGAATACTCTCAGGTTGAAACACCGGGCACTTCAACACCTGCAGTCGAGTCGAGCGCGGTTGACTCCTGTGAACCTGCAAAAAAACCAAAAATGACTACGTTTCAGCAAGAGCTGCTTAAAAAGTTTGATGAGGTGAATGATAATATTAGTCGTCAGGTGCAGGATGTCAACAAGCTGTCGAAAAAAATGTTGGAGAACCAGGAGGAGTTATTGGTGGTGGAGAAGGAGAGGAATGTAATATTGGAAAAGTTTTTGGGAATTTTAAGCCAAAGGAAAAATTAAATAAAAACATAAAACTTACACAAGTACAAAGAAACCGCTTTTCTTATTTGCTCTGCGGTGTCGTTTCCATCGAAAAAGGCATCTGTGTGCTCAGGCTGAACTCTGCTATGTATTGCTTCATATTGTGTTTGTGCTTCCATCCACTTATTGTTTATTTTATCGTTGTGTGCATTGAGGAAGTTGTGCAACACACAACAGCATTTGATAATTGCAGCGGCGTTGTTTATCTGATTGTCGATACCTTTTCCGACGCGTCTGAATCTTGCTTTCAAATGACCAAAAGCATTCTCTACAACCCTACGAGCTTTCGAAAGATTGTAGTTGGAAGTCTTTTGCCGCTGACCAGCTGCAGTGCAGTAAGGATATGGCTTCATAAGGAATTCAGTAAATCGAAAAGCTGAGTCGCCTAAAACTACCACGGGGACATTGGTATCAGAAATTAATTTTGCGTTTTCTTTCATGACCGGTCTCTGAAGAATTTGTTTCAGCGCTGATTTTTCGAACACTTGCGAATCATTGCAGCGTCCGGGAGCACCAACATTTATGTACATAAATCTATACCTAAATAAAATAAGTTGAGTATTTTAAATTAATGTCCGTAGATGGGTGTTACCGGTAATCAACCAGTGCTAGCAAAACCATAGATTACCATCCCTTGTAATTGTAGTAGTCCACCGCATCATTTGCCGAAGGTCGCATTTCAATATGACAGCCATCTGGAACATAAAAAGGTCAAAATAAACTAAATTGCTGCAATTCTACAACTTGCCTACAGCTCCAAGACATTGAGGAAAACCTATTTTCTGGAATCCTTCCACACACTCAGTAATCTTGTCTTGGTTTAAGAAGTTGTCGCTCAGGTATTCGGGGGAAAGCGCTTTCCAAACAGATGTGCAAAACTCTTGCAGTATCAAACACACCGATGCTTTTGACATACCAAACAGTCTACCAATTGTTCCATATTCAACCGACGATCTGAGAGCGTATATTGCTATAGCAACTCGCTTGTCCAGTGGAATGCAATGCCTATAGTTTGTGTCTTTTCTGCCTAAACTCCTGAGTTTATGGCATAAGATATTAAAGCATTCACGGCTCATCCTGAAGCTTTCTTTAAAAAATTGTGCATCATTGAGAGGAACATCACGTTCCCAGAAGCATCCATGCCTTTCCTAAAGCAACATAGATATTAATAAATCTAATATCTATCTATTTCACATTTTCGTGAAGCTTGAAAACTTACTCGCATCCACAATCTTCTTCCATGTGTTGGATTAATCATTGAAGGGCAGCAATTCTGCGCAAATGGGATATTCTTTGCATTTGCAACTGATGTAGCTCAGACTTTCTTGCATTCGTAGAAGAAGTGAAAAGCATTAAAACATTTAGAAAGTCTTCTTCGATATCCGTTTCTACATTTTTATTAAAAATTTCACTCATTTTTATCCAAATTTTACGAAAAAGTCTCGTTTGCAAAACAATAACAAAGAGAAAATGTGAAACGTCAATATTAATCTCGTATACTATACAAGTTAATCTCTATGTAAACAGGCAACGAGATTATCGTAATCTCGATGAGTTAATCTCGCTGTGTAAACGTAGTATTAAGCTTTATTCTACTTTCAAAGGTGGAAGTTTTCCAAATTATATTGCTGAGTTCCGAATTTTTGGTTTAGACTAAATTTCTGATACATCCAAACTTAAAGTCTGATAAAATTATTAATATTCTTAATGCTTCAAAAATATTAAATCAATTAAATATCGAGTGGGATCTTTTCTATAGACAATTAATGAGAAGGAATATAAATAAGCTCAAATGGTGTAGAATAGTGTAAATAAGTGGTTGACCGATTAACCGATAAAGCCTGCAACAAAAAAATGAAAAACCAGAATATTTTTTGGCGACTTTAGTTGCTTTTTATGTCATCTGCGGATATCACGAAAGTTTGCCTGACGCGAATTTCGTGATTTTGTGTTTTTATAAACGACACTGAATGTTTATATTTCAACTACACAAGGGACAAAAATGCTCGTTGTTTTACTTGTACACTTTTATACGTCAACCAAGTGCCGAATATAACTGAAAATTCAATACTGCGACCTCGGCAAGTCGACATCGACCAGTCGGTATCAGCTAATCGGCATCGATAATAGCTGGATTAGGTGCAGCCGAATGTTAGCATCGGCTACGGCATCGACTTAGCAATGACTAACGGTCGTACGTTAGTTTGAATTATTTTTTAGCAAGCTGTAAACTCCGTTTTGCGTCGCAATTATATTTAAATGAAATTACGGACACTTGGAATAAATTGTTTTTAATTCATTTGCTGGTAGTAGCAAATCGCACTCGTCGCAAAAAGCATTCGTCTACTTTCGGCTAAAACCAGTTTACCGCAAATTTGAGCCGTTACTTTGATTAATAGTTTTGGCGTGCATTGTTCACGTTTTACCCTTTTTTGCGCTTGTTTATTACATTCTCTATTGTTGTTTCGCAGCTTTATTTCGTTTTGTTTTGAGTCTCGCATCTCGCGGCATTTCCAGTTTCGGATGTGAGTGAGATTCGCTTTAACAGCTGCTCGAGTTTGGTGCCTGAGTTTTTCGTTTATTTGTATTTTTTTGCTTTTGTTGTTGTTTTTGTTTGTGGATTTTTCTCTTGTGAAGCTCAGAGGCTGGTTCGTTTTTGGCCAAGATGACGGCGTTAGCTGATGTTCACTTTACACAAAGTTATTTTCAGCTTTCAGTGTGTTTCGCGTGTGGGCCAGCGCTTTGCGCGCCATCGACAGTTTCGCCAGACAAATGGTGAACATTCGCATAGGTTGAGCGAAGATAGAAAGTAAATATGCAAAGTCGTCGTATGTCTGCGAAAAAATGTTTTACAAGAACATAATCTGCTTGCTGATTGGCCTAATTGTTGGTGTGCGGTTGACCGATTTTTGGGATTACGTTAAACTGGAAAAGTCCAGCAATGCGCGTCAAAATCACACGAATGTCACACAAGTTGCTGCGTTGGCCGGTGATGTGGAACCACTGCACGATTACGACCTATACAACAGCACGCGAGTGCTTTGCTGGGTCATGACTACGCCGCAGAATCACATGAAGCGAGCGCTGCACGTGAAGAACACTTGGGGCACGCGCTGCAACAGGCTGCTGTTCATGAGCACACAGGACGATCACTTCTTGGACACGGTTCGCCTGCCGGTGCAAGAAGGGCGTTCGTTTCTGTGGGACAAGACGCGTGCCGCCTTCAAGTACGTCTACGATCATCATTTCGAAGAGGCCGATTGGTTTTTGAAGGCCGATGACGACACGTACGTATGCATGACAAATGATGAATGCAGAGACCCATAATAATCGAAATCATAAAAAAATTTATTGTATACTAGTTACTTGTATATCCATAATTTACTCTTTCAGTTATGTCATAATGGAGAATCTACGCGTGTTCCTCTACCAATACTCAGCAGCCGCACCAGTCTACTTCGGGAGCAAATTTCATCCATTCGTCAAACAGGTAGGTACAAGTATGTTATGAAGTTGGGCCAGACCCTTGTATGCAGTTAGAGGAATGAGATCGTTCCTTATCATTGAGGTTTCGAAGATATCAAATGGACAGTGTTGAACTTTGCTCAAAATATGTTTTTCCGTAAAAAGCCTTCATTTGAGTAATAAGTTTATCTCTCTCAAACACACTTTTTCGAAAAATATATGTGATCGAAAATAACAAAATTGACGAGGGATTTCAAAGAGATAATTGACAAATTAATATTGATCAATTGGCACCCAGACTTCTCTTTCTTCTGTGTATTTCTACTTGGAACTGCAGAAGAATGCGTTTTGAACTTACTTAGTCAAATTAATGTACACGTGTAAATACTTCTTAGAGATAGAGATCGAAAGAAATGCTTTCGTTCACCTCCTGGCAAAAGCCATTGTGCATTTTACTCGTACTGTCTACGTCTAATAATATTCATAACCAGGGAAAGGAATTTGAGGACCTAAAAACCTATAAAAAAGGCAAAATAAAATAGCAAAAAAGGCACGGAAAAGGCACTAAAAAACTGCCAAAAAGGCAGAAAAAGGCACTAAAAACTGCCTAAAAAGGCAAAATAGGGCATTAAAAACTGTTAAAAAGGCAAAAACAGGCATTTAAAAATAAGAAAAACATACTAGAAAATCTAAAAATAGGGCAAACGGTATGTATTTTTTAATAATTTTATTTCATCTGATGTATGCAGCATACAATATTTAGACCTCGTTTTTTTTTAAAGAAAAGGAATAATGTTCCTTTTCAAGGTTTTCAAGGTTTTAGGTTTGCGCTAACCGACCTTTTTGATTTTGGCATGTTTTTATCTTTAAATTTTCTACTGTACAACAAAAAATAATGGCTTAGGAATGATCAAATCAATATAAAAACATCGATAAGTTAATTAATTAATTAATTTTAGTTTAGTTTTAAGGTATTTTTGCGAAACAAAAGGGGGAAAATAATAAAAACGAAAGAAAAATAAAAAGGCGTTCGACAAATCTTGAAAAAGGCATTTTGTGGCATTTATAGGTAAAATTGACATTAAAACAAGGCATTTATGGGTGAGAAAGGCAAACTGCATTTTTAAGGCAAAAAAAGGCAAAATAAAAGTGGTATATTTCTAATCAGGAGGACCTAATTCATTTCAATTAGAAATACTCTATCTAGCAGCAAACAAAAAGGCAATTTCCACAAAATCCTTTCCCTGTTCATAACTTTACAAAAATTCTAATACTTACTGGACGAAATTCCGTAGGGGTTAGATATAAACAAGTAATAACAAACCAATTTTTACTCTGTCGTCTTCATTTCTTTCCCATAATCGCAACAATCTTTCCTATTCCTTAACTCATATCATGCATCCTTGTCCTAAATGTTCGTTACTTCCCTAATTAATAAAATACTGGAATCATCAACCGCTATCCAATAAACCTAAAGATGACAACAAAACAAACGCCTTACGATCACCAAATCGCTTATAATCGGCAATATTGCAATGTATTTGACATCAATAACTGTTGCTAGGACTTATGTGCCAAGTTTTGCACAGCGTTTTATCCTACAGAACGTATACATTTACAGAAAAAAACATTCAATTTTCGACGACTCAAGACGTTTCATTCCATTGTTAGAAGTCAAAAACTCGTTGCTTCTTAGCGATATGAATGTACAAATGTTTCAATACAAATTTCACCTCTTGGCTTCAGTTCTGTACTTACACTTGGCCTCAAATGCAAATGTCAATAATCATTGCAAAAAGCTCTTCTCGTGCTGTTTGCAAAAATAAATATTTAAAAATCGCTTTCAAGCGTACACACACTCGTGGTCGCACACATATTGACAACTCGTATTTCAATTGTGGTTTTTTTTTTTACACATTTTAGGGTTACATGTCTGGTGGCGCGGGTTATGTTCTCAGCAAGGAGGCGTTACGTCGCTTCGCTGAAGTCGCCTACCCCAATGCTACACTCTGCTCGACGAATACACTCTCCGAGGACAAAGAGATGGGTATCTGTTTGCAGAATATCGGCATTGTTGCGGGCGATTCGCGGGACGAGTTGGGCGAAGAACGCTTTCTGCCGCTCGCGCCCATGCACCTAATACCTGTGGACACATCCGAATGGTACTCGGCGTATTTGTTCTACCAGCGTGATAAGGTCAGTTGGACACGGAGTCAGCCTTGGCGTTGGCGAATTGTGATTCATATAAATTTTTGAGTTTTGTTGTACTTACTTGTGGGTTAACATTTTGCAGAGTGCGTCCTGCTGTTCGCGCAGTGCAATTTCGTTTCACTACATCAAGCCAAAGGATTTCTACATACTGGACTATATTATATACAGGCTGCAGCTCTTCGGCGTGGAGAATGCGGCCACCAGACTACCACCGAAAGCGGATATGAATCTGCTGATGGATAAGTGGCGGCACGAGCTGTCCAATAATATTTTTAAGCATTAGTCCAAATGTAGTCAACTGTAGCATATAGCACATTAATCATACATACTGGAGTCTGCGACTAATGTTAAGCGATGGCAGCATGAAACGGGAGAAACGAAATCCAATTTATGCAATTTGAAAAATGCGCAAATACCAAGATTATTCAAAGTATGGGTGTATTTTTAATATTTATTTTTTTAATATTTTATTATTTTTTAATATGTATTAAATTAATTAACCAATTAATTTGTATAGATCTGAAAAGAATACTGTACCATATATTCTATACATATATATATATTTTTTTTAATAGATTCCAGTGTCCGACTGAAACACGAACGGAACTATCTTTCGACCAAATCAAAACTGACACTTTTAACCCAAATGTGCCAAACTTCTTTTTATCTCGAATTTTGCAAAATATGTTTTGATTGATTTAATATCAAGTAAAATTGAAAAAGAAATATATTTAGTGTGACCATATGGTTACGGGGTAAACAATTACATACTTATTTATGTACATATAACACTGATTAACTGCAAAATATTGTCTCTGGTTTGGACGTCGTTTCTAGGATTAGTAGAGGTCGCTGATTTCAAATCCCAGTAACCCGCGGATTTCGCGAAAAATTGTCATGTCTTTTTTTCGGATTTTCTTCGACTTTTTTCCAGGTAAGAGCGTAATTTCTAAACAGATAAACCATGATTTTGACTTTAAAGTTTGACTTTTTTTATAAAAAGTCGTGGTAAGTGGGCCATAAAATATGGAATTATATGGCGTTGCCGTTGAGCGACGAAAAAATATAGTTTTTTTTTTGGCAAATCAAGGCATGTATACAACGGCAGAAAACACACTATGCAATGTATTCGAGCCAAAATGTTTGACGCAATTCACATTCGCACTAAAATTATACTAAAACTATGCCCATGTCAATTTCAACCCTTTTTAACCTCAGTCAGTTATTTATTTCAAAATGTATGTATCTGAAAATATTTCATTGCATTTGCTAATCAGTAAAAGAATAAAGAAATATGAAAATATGCCTTTTATTAAATTTTTTTTTGGGATATGCAAAGAGGTAATCGTTTTTACTCCAGAATATGGAAGCTACCAAAGCAGCAGTTTTAACCATTCATAATAATCACTGGCACTGAATTATTTAACAAATTTATGAACCTGAGTAAAAATGAAGGAAATTCTTCAGTGCCAAGCAGTCATAGAGCGGGATGAAAAAGTAAGATTATCATAATTATTCAAATGCTCTCATGTATTAATACTGCGGTGGAAGGCCTTTATTCCAATACGTCAGTAGCAGAGTCTGGCATGTGTGCTTGTAATGTAGATGGCGCTGAAGAGTGTACAAAAAAAAGAACAGCGACTCACGAATTCGACCAACAAATGTTGCGATTGTCAGATCGAAATGTTGCTGTATGGAGGGGTTTGCGTCTTTTTGTCAGTTTTGTCGTGAGCGAGCGTGTAATGTAGATGGCGCTAAAGAATGTACAAAAAAGAACATCGACTCTCGAGTTCGACAACTGTTGAAATTGTCAAATCGAAATGTGGAGTGGGATGTGCCAAAGAAATTGGTTTTTAACAAATTTACACGAATTCTTTCGATTTCTACACAGTTCTAGACTGGAAAACAAACATCCACAGAAAAGAAATAAAATTAATTAAATTAAATATATTACTGATACACAGGCACATATACATAGCTACCTACTCATAGTATTTCGTTGTGAAAATTGATTGTTCCAAATAATTTAGCTGTTTTATTATATGATGTAAGTATCTGGTTCTAAAATACCCGGCTTTATAGAAATAATAACTGATCGTACATAGAACGATTAAAATTTCATTTTTAACTGTGGACATTGATCGCTTTCACATCTATTCCGAAACTTTTGCATACCTCAAAAGAAAGAAAATAACAAAAAGCGTTGCGCATTTTCAGGCACATACTTTTTTGAATGAAATCACTGACCCAAGTGTGGGCACATATTTGATGTTATTTCGATACGAATGTGAATTGGTTAAATAATAAGTGCCTTAAAATATGCTCTTTGATTGGTATAAAAAAAAAACAAAAAGGTTTAAAACAGGTCACAGGATATAAAAATGAGGAAACGTTGCATATATTGAGGCCTTTAATTTTTGTAATAAATCAATACAAATCACTTAAAATTTCGGAAATTGATTTGTAATTTGTAAGTACAACACTCAAAATGTGTTTTTGTTTTTGTTTTGTTTGTGTTTTGTTTTTGCGAAATCTCGATTTAAGTTCTAAAAATATTTGAGGATTCTAAATCAGCGACCTTGAATTAGACAAAAAAGCGTTCAATTGCCTTCAAATTCTGCCTTAGAAACTCAGAGCTCGTGATTAGCAAAAACTTATGGAACGTAGTAAAAAACTTGGCAGTGCATGCAAAATATTTTTATATGAAAAATTCAACAAATATTACTTTTGCTGCATTTCACAAGAAAATACAATTTACTGTAAAATTTTGAAAGTATCAGCTTCGCCCATGCTTTTAGTGGAAACTGAACCTTGTCGAAGCACGTATTTTGCGGCCGAACCGACAATAAACATTCGGCTGGACGCTCTAATTTTGTGGTACAAATTATAATTTTTTTTTTAAATATTTTGAACAATTGTCTGACAAGTTTTAGTACAAGTTTAGTTTATTGAGTAAATGAGTACGATTTAAAAGAGTACGATTTAGTTTAAAAATCAAACGTATATTTATGAAGTTAGTGGTGATATTTCCATTGCATTGCAAAAGTGATTCGTTCCATAGACCAAATTCAAAAATGTTATATAGTAGTCTCAGAATTTAACGATTTTGATGTCATTTAAAAGGCAAAACTCCAACTAAGAAAACCCCAAAAAATCTATGCAAAAATGTAATTAGTGTGTCCCAAAGCAGCTCAAAGTCGAAACTTTTTTCACAAAAAAATTTAAACACATGTTTTCTTTTTCTTGGTCTATAGAGTAAAAAAAATTGGAAAAATTTATAGTTTGCATGAAGTTGCTAAAACTTTCAATATAGATTAAGAACTGATGTGGGCATTATTGCTTTTAATGTTTTCTAAAAATTTGCTAAGCTGAGGCTTCTACTATACTTTTAATTTAAAATATTTTTCAAAATTAAAAACCTGAAAATTGGCAAAACTTAGAGGAAAAATCTAAAAAGTATATGATAGAATTTTTTTTTAAATATTTTAAGAAGCATTTTCTATCGAATAATGTAAACACATCCTCCAATATCTTCCGATCTCAGAAAATAATTCAAATTGAAATGTGGTCTAAACACCTATTTTTCGACGAATATTTTATTCATCCCTGAAAGCATGCAATCAACATGCATCTATTATGACATACATCTATTATGATTTTTATTGTAAAACTAAAGGGTCTACAGTTTCTGTTACTCTTTGCAATTATCAATGTTGACGTAACTGCCAACACTGTAAAATCTTGCCAACACACTTGTTGCTATAACTTTTCAAAAATGACGAAAATTGCAGTTAAGAACAGATCACTCCTTCTAATTTTGTCCTGCGGTTGTATGGAGTCGAATCACAGTGCTTAGTAAACATATTTCAATTGAGTATGAAATGAAATATCCGGCAAATGGTTCACAGGTCATTGCTCTTTTGATGAAGTTGTCAATTAAATTTTGACAAAGATGTGGCTCTATTTCAAAGGTGATGTCTTGAACCTTGGTCTCAGAAATTGTTTGTGGTCAGTCGATTGTTTTTTCACAATTTTAAAGCGTTCTTCTTTTGCCACAAAATTAAAATTGTGCACTTTTGTTGGGACACCCTATACATTAGGTATTTATAATTAAAATTAGGTATTTACTAAATTTGTAGGGGCGAACGCTGCAGAATTAGAGATGAGCGAAAAGTTGGAAAATATGCTTGAAAAGGGTAACAAACGGCAATGGGTCTTAAAAATGTCTTACAACTGAGAGCGAAGTACTTATCTTCGAAAAAACTTAAACTTAAACTTAAACTTCTTCTAGACCTATAGTTCTATAGATCTTTCATTCTTTCTATTTATGTACAACAGGATACGTAAGGACCTGTATTAATTCGCTTGGGGTTTTGGCGATAATGATTTTATAATTTTTACAGGGAAGTAGTTCAGGTGTGTGTGTCTCGTTTTCATTGTAAAAGTATGCACAAAACTTTTCCAATTTTGTATATTTTAAGACCACCAGCAAAGTTATTTATGTCATCGACTTACGTGCTGCACTCTCCAGCTTTCGAGATACAAAGATGATGCGCGGAAGCATCGAATTTCAAATTTTGCACAGCAACGTTTGGTGGCTAATCCAGCACGTTTTGAATTTTGAAAAACTATAGTAACTACATTCTTACAAGTACAATGCGGCGGTCTGTAGCCGAGCGGCGGCGGGGGAGGGTGTAATTTATTATAGGATGGCGCGCTCCGTCAAATAGTTCTTACACACTTTTCGCTAAGCATTCGAGAGAAGGCATTGACGTTCGCCAATTCATCATTGGTGACGGCGTTCGCGTTCGCGTCTGCGAGTGCGATGGCAGAGCGACAGCGGCACGCGTGTGTTCTGCTGCAAGGAATCGGATTATGAGCGAACCGGAAAATCGCACAAGACGTGACGTACCGACTGGTGAAAAATACCTGGGCTCTCGTGGCGTCTGCTTCAGTTTGGCTCTGGTAATTTATGGGCGTCGAATGAAGGCGACTGCAGTGGGGCGCGCACTGTGCGACAGAGCATTCGAGGGTCGAGTTGTTGTAAGCGAACATTTTCGGGGAGTAGCGGCCGTGCGGCACGCAAAGCCGCGTCGCGCTGGCCGGAGTTGGGCGCTGGTCGCAGCGGTGTTATGCTCCTTGCCGCACACAGATGACGATACTTAATTGAAATTTCGGCACAAAAGCCTTTGCTATGCTTTTCTGGCTATTTTGTTATTGTGATTGTTGTAGTTGCGTTGAGTTGAGTTGAATTTTTTTGTGGCCTCTAATTAACTGTACGGAATGGTTTTGTTTATGTTTTTGTTTTTACGGAATTGTTTATCGCTCAACGCTGCTGGCTGGACGGCTGTTTCGTGCTTTCGTTTGCATTTGCGGTCTGCTGACGCGCGTTCATGGGTTCAGGCTGTGTGTTGTTGGCGGCCTGTTGTCGCATGTTTAATTTGGCTACAAGCATTGGTTGCGGCTTTGGAAATGTGTCAAACTGGTTCGTTGGGCATGCGTAATGCGCGCTGTGGCTTCGGTTCTGCTGGACGGACTGTTCTTGCCACCTCGGTGGGGTAACAACGCCGGCGAGGTTGTTGTAATCTATTTAATTTGCATATTTTTATGTTACAGCGCTTTGCAAGGGCTACGTGCCCTAAAAATGCGACTAAATGCGGCGTGGCGCATGTGGCTGGCAGTGCCACGTGTGGACCAGTGTGCGCCTGGACAGGACGTACAACAAATTGGAAATGAAGTGTGCCGCTTTTATAGTTTACTAAAAGCCAGGTTTGAAAATGCAGACAGCTGTAACGAAAATATAATTAAAAAAATCCAGTTTGACGAGTTGCTGTAGCTGCTTTAATTTCGGCGGAATTTCCGGTTAGATATGAATATTAATAGGCGAGAAAACTTCTACAAACAAACAAATGTTAAAATACTAAGTTGAGGAATATTTATTTTATTTAAATTGGTGGCTTCTGTGGCTCTTTAGTTAGGGAAATAGATTGAACACCCAAAGTCAAACCAAAGCTGCGGCTCTTTAGTTGGGATAATACATTGAAAACCCTATTCTTAGCCATACCCAACAAATATAAATTTCGATGGAGTCCTACTGCACAGTGATTCGTTCCATAGACAAAATTCCAAAAATTTAAAGTCTCAGAATTTAACAATTTTGATGTCATTTGAAAGGTGAAACTCCAACTAAGAAAACCCCAAAAAATCTGTGCAAAAAATTAATTAGTGTGTGTGCAAAAGCGGCTCAAAGTTGAAACTATTTTCACAAAAAACTGTAAAAACATATTTTCTGGTTTTTAGTCTATTGAGTAAAAAAAATTTAAAAAATACATGGTTACCAAGGAGTTGCTAAAACTTTCAGTACAGATTAAGAATTGACGTGGTCATTTTCGCTTTTAATGTTCTCTCAAAATTTGCAAAGCTAAGGATTTTACATCACTTTTTATTCAAAAAATTTTTCTAAAATAAAAATTTGAAAATTGGCAAAACTTAGAGGAAAATATCTAAAAAGTATGTAAAAGTATGTTCCTGGATTCTTTTTAGTTTTAAGCAGCATTCTTTCTTTGTCGGATAATGTAATTACATCCTCCGATATCTTCCGATCTCAGAAAATAATTCTATTTCAAAAGTGGTCTAAACACCTATTTTTCGACAAAATTTATTTTATTCATCCCTAAAGTATGCAATCAGCATGAAAAATTGAAAAAACTGCAAAAAAGCAAAACATACGTCTACTTATTATTATCGTTTTTATTGCAAATCTAAAGGGTCCTAAGACAATTTCTGTTACTCTTTGCAACTATCAATGTTGACGTTACCGATTAAATGTAAAATCTGAAAAATCTAGCTATAGCTCACCAAAAATGACGAAAATTCCAAATTTAAGTCTCAGGCATTGCCAAACTACAAAAGTTTAAGAAAAACAAAATGGAGATTTCAATTCAGCAGACCTTGGTTAACTAGTATACCAAACTTTATGAAGAGCGGACCACTCCTTCTAATTTTGTCCCGCGGTTGTATGGAGTCGAATCACTGTGTACTGTGATAAATGTCTGTTCAAAAAAAAGTTGACTTTTTAAATTTCAAGACAAGTCCGCTGCAAGCAATACACTTATTCCAATGCTTCCATCAATCTTGAAAACACCTTTCATGGGCTGATCTTGGAATGCTTTTCAGCTTCTTCTGCGAATTCTTCTTTATCGCCTCAGTCGTCTCAAAACTCTTTCTGCGAAGTGGTAATATGAGTCGCGGCGATAGGACAAAGTCCCAAAAAGCCATGTCGGGTGAATACGAAGCTTGCGGAACGGTATGAACGGTATGCATTTGATCAAATAGTCGCATACAAGTTGAAATATGTGAGTCGGTGAGTCGATTGACTATCCACAATTCTGGCCTCTAGTTACGAACGTTTTCCCTTAACCCTCTGCAGCTGATGTGGTAGTCTGACAGACACTGCAAAACCAAATTTGCTTGCATTGCTTCGTAAATTTTAAACTTGTACCAATTGAAATAAACCACTTAATTTCAAACAATCGTTTTTCATTTCAAATCTTACATTGGATTGTAAACTACTTCTTATTACACCGTGCGCCAAAAATAAAAAAATTTCAAAAAACACGAAAAAATCGATATACTCGCGAAACTAGGGGCGAGTATAACTAAAAACACAGTTTTACTACATTTGGCCCCTAGTTTCGCGAGTATATCGATTTTTTCGTGTGTAAAATTTGTTGTCGCACGGTGTAAGTAAATGAAAATAGGCCTAGTAAGTAAATGAAAATAAAGAATTGTATAAAAAGAGTATCCATCAGCCCACCACAACAGTAATATTGTTAAAATTTGTTGCTGAGACTTAAACGCTTTAAAACGCTGAAGTAATACTTTTCTGTTGTGGTTATTGGGGTTTTGACTCGTCTGACAAGCACTTAGTTTCGATGTCATATTCATAGACCCATGGCTCGTTACCGGTAATGATGTCGTCGATAAATTTTAGCCTGAACAAATCATTTCTTTAGCGTAATCAATACGACACAATAGTCTGCAAAAAATTCAGCTCTCGCGGCACAAACCGCACTTCCACTGCCCTAAACATCATTCATAACGCTCTGCACCGATCCAAACGAGACACCAATATCGGCTGCTATCTTCCTAATGATGATTTTTCGATATTTTGGGTAGTCATACTGCTGGATGGACGAACAGAACAAGTAAATTCATCAACTACAGTACGGACCGATTTGAACTCCCTGCACTATTCGACATTGTTGAGGCCCTTAACATTTTCATTTTCTAACTGATATATTGTTAGATATACAAAATACAAGCAATGCAAACTCAAATACAATTCAAACTATTTGCTAAACTAAATGCGACAGTACAAAATTCTCAGAGCACAACATCCCCTGCGCGTTTGTTCGAGTTAAAAACAAAAAAAAAAACACTGACACTGTTTACGTAGCTACAGTGGCGCACACAGGGGCGTTTTGGGGTTCAAACCCCCCAAACACAAAAATTGCTGGTACAAAGTATGGTTTTGAATGGTATTAGGATCAAAAGTTGTACGTAAACCCCCCAAAATGAAATCATGTGTGCGCCACTGCGAAGCTATCACGCACAAGTTCCCGAAAGGTGGCGCTCAGACAGATTGAATACCAAATGGCAGATGTACCAACCCGGAAAAAATATTTTAAAAGTATCTTAACTCTAATTCCCAGAATTTTAAAAGTAACGTAAACCCAGAAGTGAGTGTCAGGCTTATATAAGCTAAATTACTGAAAACATTTGTTTAAGAAATACAAAAACTGTCTAAAATGTTAAATTTATAATAATAATAATTAAATTAAATCTATATATATAAAATAAAGTGGCAGTATGTGTGTAAGCGATTCACGCTCAAACGGACCGGCGGATTTTCATGGGGTTTTTTTGTTGGATTCGTATTAAGTCAGTTCTGGTTCGTGCGAAAAGAAAATTCCGGAAAATATATTGGAAAAGTCGGAAAATCCTTGCCATGTTTGACCGTGAATTCTGAAAATATTCAGACGATAACTTTGGAACCATAAGTCACGCATCAATTAAATTCACTAAGAACTTACTATTTAGTCATGTCCTTCGACAGGGTAAATGGGGCGAGTATTGGGCGAGGGGGCATGGCACCACCCATACAAGCCAAATCTTAATAATGGAATAACTTCGAAATTGTAAGGTGCACAGCATTGAAATTTAGTATAGCGCCGTCCCATAGATTTGTCATTGTACTGGTAAGATTTGGTGGGCGTTGGACAAGGGCGTGGCACATTTTTTATGACCCAAATATTCCGCTGAACCATAATCGCACAGCAATGAAACTAAGTACGAACCTACCATTTTCTCCTCCGACATAGGGCATTGTGCGGGTATTGAATAAGGGGGCGTGGCCCTGCCAATATAATTTAAATCTGGTTCAAGCGCAATCCATTTCTTTACTGAAACTTAGCAGCAACATTGCTTATTTGAGGGCCTCGATTGCGTTAATCGGTAGCTCCCTCCTCTTCCTTTAGTTGGTTTTCTTCGTCAATTTGCATCGCCATAGATTCGCCATCTCGCGTATTTCATTATAAGAAAACAAAAAATATCGTGCGAGACGAAGTTCGCCGGGTCAGCTAGTGCAATATAATTCTAACATTCCATTAGAGAATTACATAAAATAATGGAATCGAAAATCTTTTGGATTTATCACCATTTGAAATCTTTATTGAGACTGTGAGGCTCACTTCTGGGAATTAGGGTTAAGCGCGCTTTTTTGGAATGGAAAATTTCGGGCTTTTTTCCCACAGAAGGTATCAAAGGTTACAAAAGCGTGGAGTAAAGAGTTGAGTTTGCAGTACATAAACACTAACCCACTAACGATATCGGGTCATTGTTAAGCCAATTTGAAAAGTTGTAAATATTCAACACAATATAATAGTTGTCCTACACATTTGCTCGAATGAAATGCCTCGTTTCCGAAATTCCTATAAGAAGCCGCGCTGCATGTCCCAACAATGTCTTAAACGTGTTGCTTCGTTCTGCGGCAAAGTGAAGGAATTTCTTATAAGTCATATTTCCCCTTACTCAACAACACTAACACTGACGACGACAACAGCAGCAAAAAACAAAATAAATAATGTAACAGCAACAACAACAACCAAAGCATATACTCAACCCCCTTGAAGAAGTTGCCGCAAACGTACGAAGGAACGAAGAGAGACGCTTGCTTGCTTATCCAGGCATATCCGGCCTCAAGACGGCACGCAGGGGTTGCACCAACACACGCAAAGAAACCAAACGCCGCTAAAGACGCTCAAAGTAAATAAGAGTAGCAGTCAAGGAGCAGGGGAAGGCAGGTAGGGGGAACTTGTGGCGTGCACTGCGACGAGAAGGCAAGAAGCAGACAAGTTCCTTGGCGCTGATCGACGGAGTTGGACGTCATTGCGTCGCGTTGTGTCTGCCGTGCAGCAAGGAGCTGGAGTGTTACGCGCGAGTGTTCGAATTCCTTGGACGGAAAAACAAAAACACAATTCAGCAAATGTTGGCAACTAGTGGCGGTGTGGGCGCGTTGTGCGGTGCGGCGTGTGAGTCACAGCGGACGGTGTAATTTTAAAGTGTTACACCCACAAAATGTTGCATGTGTCATGCAGCTAATGGGGCGCGCGGAACCCGTTGGCCCAAGTCGCGTTGCCGATTTTGCATTGCCGTTGTGGCGCATTGTTGTGTGTTGCTGGCGCTGCTCCCAGTGGTCGTTGCGGAATTATGAATTTCACAAGAGCCCACTACAAGTAAACATGTGTAATAAGTTGCCGTTTCCATGAGGGATTTTATTAAACGCAGCCAAAAAGCGAAGGTGCAAGCAGCCATGCGGAAAATTGATATTGAAGAAAACAAAAACGCTCACTCAATTACATAAAAAATGCATCGAGCATGCGTGCGTCCAAATTGAAGGCTATTGGATTCGTGTTGGCCGCCTCAAACCATACGAAAATTGAGTTGTAATTAACAACCAAAAGTGTTTTGCATCGAAAAGAAAAATATTTTAATAAAATAAAATGTATGCTTGAGTTCGTTGAACTGGCAGCGGCGCCGTTCGCCGTTACGATGAAACCAACAAATACCACCGCACACACACAAACCTCACCTCGACGAACGTTCAAATCTCATAGCCCAGCGCCGATACGAATTGCCAGATATCGGTACAGATTGTGCACTCTGCCAGTGGTCGCTGCGCGCATGCGTGAATTCACCTTTGTGCCAATGCAGCTGCCGCACGCGATCGTTGCCGCCCGGCCGGTGTGTCAGCATTGCGGCTGCGAACAGGGGTTCGCTCATGTAATTCAACCCTCGTTCGGGTCTCGCACATGCAGTAATAGAATTTATTGGCGGCGTTGCAGCTTTGTGTCGATGTGCGATAATGTGTTTGTGTACGCGCACCGATGCTACGTGTGTCCTTTGCTTTCGACTTGAAATCACAATTCGTATTCTGCCATGTGCAGCGGTATCGATATGAAATACCATAGAATTTGTTTAAGCATTTTTTTTTGCTTGTCATAGTAGCGCATGGCGCTTTTTAGGGATGTTATGTGAGCATTTGTGATAATTTGAAGCGCGAACTCGTTGCTCTGTAAATACGACAGTTAGCCGTTGAGTAATGTGATTGAGATTTCCAAAAAAAAAAACGCTCAAAAAACTTTTTTGTAACTGACATAAAGCACAGGGTGGTGAAACAGTTTTTTTGGAGAAGAAAATTTCCGTAGGGTTCACATCCTGGGACAATGCCCACCTCAGGAAAGACAAGCTGGATTCATATCAGATCCTGGAACATGAACTAAGAGCTGTAGAACCGAGGAGAGTATTCGGCTACTTGCGGGAAATAGTACTAAGTCATGAATTCTAGTCAAGCAGGGGTCCATGTCTTTTTTCTTGTTTTCACTCCACTTGGCAGTAAAGGGCCTCAACAAGGCTATTATCTTGTATGGGTTGCGTTAATCTATTGAAATTCTGATAATTTTTCTAGTCCCCCATCTAGGCTAGGCCCGTGTGCCCTGCTACGCGAACCAGTTAGAGTTTTTTATAAAATTAAGTACACCATGTCTCGGCATCTCCGCTATATCCACCACGGCTTCGTAGAAGTAGTTATCTGGAGTTTTTGTTAGAAAACGCAAGACAATTGCAATTCAGAATAGAATAGATACGGGAGCCGAGCACCAACTGCCTGAGACACTGCGTCCAAAGAGAACTATTGTGTCGTTATTAGATATTATTATCCTTATTCCTTATAAATCCGGATGAGAAGGAAACCGTTCACCATTTCCTCTACGCCTGTCCGGCCTTAGCAAGAAGGAGATGGAAAACGCTGGGAAAACCGATAATTCAGACTTTCGAAGAGATAGCAAAGTGCAGCGTAAACTCACTACTCTCTTTTATTAACCTTTCGGAGTGGATGTAAGGGATATGTATGGATAGGTACATATAAGTCCAGAAGACACCACACAATATACCTTAGGGTACCTACCGGGAATAGTGGTATCAAAACGGCGCTAACGCGGTAATTGGATGTTGGAACATCGCCACTTGAACCAACTAACCAACCAAATTCCTTATTAGAAGAGTTCATCTCCCCCAAAACTGTCCAGGAACTCCTTGATTTTTCCCAGATTAGTTCCAGACAGCACCCGGAGGTGCCTCTCTTGGGTTGGCGGAAGCCCTCACTAAACGTAAAGTTGATACCACTGTCTTTCACTAAAACAAGATATTCGCTAAACAAGCCTTACGTCTATTATAGCTGCTACACAGAGAAGCGTGAATTTGGTTTAGAATTTGTAAACAGCAAGGAACTTTTGAGGCCCATAGAAAACAGTCGTCGCACTCAACGAAACAGACAGTATTAGTCTTCAGAGGCCATGCTTTGTGATTATGGTTCTTATTACCAGTGTTTAACAAGGCTATAAAGCCGTATTTATGAGCACTTTCCGACGGAAATGATGTATTATACCGCGGAAGATGTCTGCTCCTTCGATACAAAGCTCGAAGACTACTATGACGAAAGCATGGCCCATAACATCAAAATCATTCTTGAGAACGAAAGGCATATTTGATTCAACAGTCAGACTCTATCGGAGGATCTTTTCTTTTTCAGATTAATCTACGCGCAACACCATTGAAACTAAAGTGAATTCATAGATGGCATGTCTTTCTTTCTTGAATATCAGAATATCAGGTCGAAGTCTACTCCACACAACTCTCTGTGAATTCAATCCCTCCCTCTCAGCTCAACTAGATCAGTAGATGATCATATCGGTAGCTTTTTGGTGCACAAAGTTTTATATAATACAGTCGAACTTCCCTATAATGAATTCGCACGGGACCAGAAAAAAGCTTCATTATATAGAAACTTCATTATATAGAAATTATGATTTTTTCATCTTTTATTTAAAATAATGAGTTATTCTAGTTTAGATTACACCCTTCCATTTTTCTTCTTCAACAAAGCCTTCTAATACATTTAGAGACTTAAAAATATTATTCGGTACGTTGCTCTTCATCTCCACAAAGGTTCGAAGTACCTCAAGAGAAACAGAAATTCGTCCCAATGTAGGTAACACCGCATCCGCCAATTCTTCATCACTGGCCGTTTCTTCTAGGGCTCCCCTAAATATGTTTTACTTTTTTTCGGTATTCAGTGTTGTTAATATGCGTGACAGAAAATAGCATGGAAAAATTCATTTAAGTTAAGCTAGGTTATGTTAGGTTAGGTTGGGTTTAGTTTATTATTTGGCTCCAGATGCTATCTGCGTTTCGTGGAGTATAAATATTATTATTTCAATGAATTTATAAAGCTGAATGATCTTACATTAAGTAAAGGATTCAAAAAGAAGTAACTGCTAAGTAAGGCAGGCAGAAACAATATTAGTTTTTTTGTAGCATACAAAAGCCTGACTAAGAAAATTATTAATAGATTTTTTTACAGTACTTATAGTTTTACGAATAAAAGGTGAGGAGAGCTGGGATTGAATTTCTCTTTCGGCGGCTGTCCTCTCAGCAGAAAATGGCAAACCTCTGAGAGTAAAATTGCCTATAAAAAAGCTCCCAACTCGCCGTTCGGAATCGGCATAAAAGTGTAGGTCCCTTCCAACCTTCGCACGCACAACACGGATGGTTGCGGGTAGCTAGGCCTTGGTCGCGCTATCGGGCTGTCGTGCCAGGCCCGTGCGCAGGGGGGGGTTTTGGGGGTTATAACCCCCCCCATCGAGAATTTTTCCACATAATTTTCCACTAGCAATAGTCCTTATTCTACGAAAGTCAAACCGACTTGATAATAAATATTTTGTGGTCAATTTTTGTTTCGACATTCTCAACTTTCTCGATCTTGTGCACGTTTTTTTTTGAATTTTCCCGCCTTTTTTACCTCCTATTATCAGTGTCATTGTGAATGCAACCATCGATAGTATCGCTACAACCAAAGAATATGAAATGTATAGAAGGTGCATCTGAGCTCAAGAAGAATCCTGCGCTCAATTGTTTGAACCATACTCTTCAATTTTGCGGGATGATTCCCGTGACATCTGGGTAGACGAAGTCAAACTTTGGCGTCAACGCATCGCCGGAAAGAACGTTAAAAATTGCAATGGAGATGCGTTTCCAAATGTTCATCAAATGCTTCGCATTTTGGCAGTTCTGCCTGTAACGACAGTGACGAATGAACGCTCCTTTTCAACATTGCGTCGCCTCAAGACTTACCTCAGGTCAACAATGTCTGAAGATCGGCTGAACGGATTAGCCTCGCTCAATATACATCGCGATGTCGAGGTCGATCCGCAAAGAGTTTTGGAGAAGTTTTTTTCTACACCTCGCAGAGTTAATTTATTATATAGGGTTTTCCAACAAGAGGTGTTATTTTGAATCCCCCGGTATTTCGGTAGCTGTCACTTTTGAAGCTTTTATTCTTTGACACTTGACAAGTAGAAACTACGCCATTACTAAAAATAGAACGAGACACGCTTCAACAACGCATTGAAATTATTAAAATTCACTACAAAAATGGTGAAAATCTTGCAGTCACAGTTCGCAAAACTAAAGCATTTTTGGGTCGTCGTGAAGCACCTTGTCGGACCGCAATACAGAAATTGGTGGAAAAATTCGAGCTGCTGGGACAAGTTAGTGATGTGAAGAATAAAACCCGTGCACGTCGCTCAAGAACAACTGAAAATATTGCTGCTGTAGCCCAAAGTGTTGAAGAAAACCCAGGTTTGTCGATTCCTCGTCGTTCTTTGGAATTGAGCATTCCAAAAACGTCATTACACCGTATTTTGCATAAAGACTTGGGTCTTAAGGCTTATAAAGTTCAGATAACACAAGAACTCAAGCCGACCGATCATCAACAACGTCGTGTCTTTGCTGATTGGGTCCTTGAAATGCATGAAAATGATCCGGAATTCCATCGAAAAATCATCTTGACTGATGAGGCCCATTTCCACCTCGGTGGCTACGTCAACAAGCAAAATTGTCGCATCTGGGGCTCGGAAAACCCAAGAGTTATTGTTGAGAAGCCTCTCCATCCTCAACGTGTGACTGTTTGGTGCGGTTTATGGTCCGGCGGGGTCATTGGACCTTACTTTTTCGAAAATGAGGTTGGATCAATAGTTACGGTGAATGGATTGCGCTATCGAGAGATGATTAATAATTTTTTATGGTCGGAGTTGGATGGTATTGATCTGGACAACGTTTCCTTTCAACAAGACGGCGCTACGTGCCACACGAGCAACGAAACCATTGCTCTTTTACGGGAAAAGTTTCCGGACCGTGTTATCTCTGGAAGAGGTGATCACAATTGGCCACCGAGATCTTGTGATTTAACACCTTGCGACTTCTTCCTTTGGGGCCACGTGAAAGATAAGGTGTACGCCAACAGCCCAGCGTCGATTCAAGACCTCAAAGATAGAATTCGTGAGGCTATCGAGGACATAGGGCAGCCACTTTGCGATTTGGTTATGGAAAATTTCATGAAAAGGATATGGTCCTGTAAGCGTGGTCGTGGTGGCCATTTGGCTGATGTTGTTTTTCATTATTAACGGCATACCTTCTTCTTTATTATTAAATAAACATCCGATCATTTATCTCAAAAAATAGCATTTTTCTTTGAATACCAAAATAACACCTCTTGTTGGAAAACCCTATATAATAACCGAATATCAAGTCAAGACACAATAAAATGTCTTCATTTATAAGAAAAGTTTCTTATTATTTTTTATTAACTTCATAACCTAACATGATACACATATGTCAAAACCCCCCCCATAAACGAATTCTGCGCACGGGCCTGTGTCGTGCCAGTCAATTATTTATTATTATTAAGCTGGGATTGAATAAAACTGTTTGTTTATTTTTCGGCTAATACACTCTAAGTCTCTAAATCCAATTGTTGTGTCCGACGAGTATCGAAACGTCGTTGTGAGTTGAGTGGGTTGAATAAATATTTTAACACTAGAAAGACCGCAAGTTTTCGATACCTACAAAGACTACATATTATATCTGCTGATATCTCGAAAAGTACACATCGGATTTGGCTACTTGTAATTGTAGAATAATTGTAGAACCCGATAAAAGTCATCAAAGCAAAAGTTGATAGAAATTCTTAAGAGAATACAAATATTTAAAAATGAAAAACCGTAAAAATTACCGCACTGGTCTTTCTAGTGTTAAATGTAATGAGTAGACAATAATATAAATTTTTTTTTTTTAAGATTCAGAAAAGCACACAACTGCAAAAGATTTGCATCGAAAAATACATATAAACCTATGTGTTGGAAACAAACTAATCTGGCGTTGAATGGCAGCACAATTGTGATTTGTGGGGTGCGGTAATGAAGTTGCAGCGAGCGCCGCTGCTCATTAGACGCACAACGGCACACACTGTGGCTGTCCACCGGATTGCGGCACAACACGCGCCAGCCAGCACGCAGTGCGCAGCAGTGCCCAGCAATTTCCACATGTCTCGTGCAACGCGCGTATCACAACAACAACAACAACAACAGCGACACAATACAATGTGAAAAATCTTTGACTGGATCTTTGCTAGCGAATTTTATGAAAATGATTTCACAAAAATTCACTCCCCTCTCGCCGACCCCTTTCCAATTGGAATTAAACTTTTACTTTACAAAAACAAAACAAAGTAAAACAAAACAAAGCCAAAGCAAGAAATTCGTAAATACAAATATGGCGAAACCCCTGCAGACGAACATGAACCACCCTTATTTAATTGTTATGTACTCGAAGCGAGCCGGCAGCGCTGGCCGTGCGCTCCCCTCCCTACGCGCGAGTGCACCATCAATCAGAGTTCCGAAATCGCTACGCTTGAGTTTTTGCCATGCGACCGCGCGACTCAGCGTCGTGTCAGCGCGCACCCTCCGCCGATTCGAAAAATCGAAAAATGCACCTGGCAATATTTTTTGTTATTGTGAGTTCCAGCCGCACACATGCCATTGTGCAGAAAGGTCTGAAATTGCCTCGCGTAGATGACGCTATTTCTGCCAGTCGTCGACAGTCACCACCGGCAACAGAAACAGCAACAGCAACAGCTACAACAATTGTCGCTGCGGCAACAGCAGCGCAGGGAAGGGGGCCAGGCGACGCTGAATGCGTTCGCTAGTGGAATTAGAGGTCGCGTGCCCGAAGTGCTCCGACACCCGACAGAATAAGATTGCTTTTTTGTTTTTACCATTTTTTGTTTTTGTACATACATAGGTACATGCAGCCACACGTACATGGATACTGTATGAAATTATTCGCTGTGCGCTCAAGCACAACGCGGTTTTATAAAAATGTTGAAAAATATGATCACACACAGACACACATGTATGTAGCAAGGCAAGTGTGAGCGCTCAAAGCGTTTTTAATATTCTTATTAAATAACGGGATATGTGTCTGTAGTGCGCCGTGAAGGGGGTCCCGAACCATGCTCAGTGTCGAGGGGACACTTGATGGCTCGTTGCTGCCTGCCACTTTTACATATTTCGGGATTTTACTTTTTACTTGAATGCAGACATTCAAAAGCACTCGCGCCCAGTGCCGGAAGTGAAAATTATGCATATGTGTGTATGTGTGTGTGTGTGCGTATGGGATATTGTGGTTCCCGTTGTCATTGGCGGCAACTCGTTTAGCTGGTTTGACATATTGAGACATTTGAAAATTAAAATGTGTGCTTGTTATAAGCAATCACATAAATTACAAATCACTTTCAATTCATAGTTGAGAAATGCTCTGGCATTCAGTGTTGCCAGAGCATTTCGAAAACTAAAGCCAGTTTGTTGAAGAAAAGAAGTCCAAAGGACCATAAAAATATTGCAAAATATAGAATATCCTTCAACTTTGCACATTTCAACCATTGAAAAATCAGGTCTTTAACCCTTTCGCTACAGGTTTTTACTGGGGAATGTTAAAATTTTACGTTTTAGGCTTCTATGTGGTTATGTTAGCAACATTATATAAGAAATTTTTTAACTTTTATACTCGGACCCTGTATTTTAAAGTGTTTTTCTATGAGAGCAACCACATCGTTGTGGCTGTAATAATTACTTAAACATAAAACTTTTTGCGCATAACGAAAATTTGAATATTTCTTCATTTCCTTCAGCCAAAATTAAAAAAAAGTATCTAAATTGAAAGAAAACGTCAAATTAAAAAGTTATCTAAAGTTTTCTGCTTCTTCTTCCTTTACTATGTCAAGATATACCATTAAAAAAACGTGCATACTTCTCTTCTTTAAACTTAAATATTCAGTTTATTAATTTCGTATTTTTCCTAAAACTTCAAACTATTCTAAAGACCAGCAAAAAATTTATTCTTGCAACCATAGAGGATGCAGACGTCCACAAAGTAGCATGTTGCCATATGGCAACAAAATAGCGAAAGGGTTAAGAAAAGGCAATAGGAATAGGAACTTAAAAATTTTGTATTTCATGGTGATTGAATATACGCTGATTTCGCAGATTTCCACAGTTTTGGCAACTATGAGATGAGATTTACAAGACTTTAATGTTATATGAAAAAGTTATTCTAAAATCTTTCAGGTCCACTCAAAAGCAACCAAAAAAGTTAAATTAAACACACAAAGTTTGTACGAAATCTTCCAGAGCTGGAGTGAAATCTTTCAAACTAACTTAACAAAGTGAAATTTAAGTTGGTTTGAAATCATTTAGATCTACTTAAAAAGCTTTTTGTGATTTTTACAAAGGAAATTTTACACACAATAAAAGCTAAAACAATTTATAAAAGACTTGAAAAAGTCCATAGCCAAAGTCAAAGTCAAAGCTAAATCTTGCTATATAATCGCTCAATTGACAAAACTGACAAAGTCCTAAGTCTGTAATGGCCGAAAGAAGAATAGATCTGTGTCTACAAAGTGGAGTAGCGTAGATTAGAGGAAAGTAGATCATAGAACAAAAATGCACTCAAAGTCGCCTATACTCGTTTCCCACAGAAAATACGATTAAATTTACTTTACTTTTGTAATTTGGTGATTGAGTAAATTAAATTTTTTCGAAATTGTTAAATGGCTTGTAGATCCTAAAGCAGAAGTGTTATAGATCAAAAGTTGGAACATTTAGAATGGAATCCCAAATTCTCGTCGTTGGGGCCAAAACGCACAAACTGGTTGCTTCGTACATTCCACTTTTATTTAACCCTGGAAGTGCATCGTTAGTCGAATTGACTAACAAATACCATACTTTTTCATACAGGGTCAATCATAAGAATTTCTAGTTTACATAAAGTTCAAAGATAAAGTTCAAAGTTTCTATTAACTTTTGTTCCTGTCAACATCTCATGGATAAGCCAAACTGACTGCGAGGTAAAATAGGAAAATGGCAAACGAACTTTTAACAAACCTGCAGTAAAGAAGTGGAATGTCCGAATGTTCTAACGATGGCACTCTTTGTCGAAGGTATTTCGAGTAGTTAACGTTTTTTGTTATTTTATTGCTGCTGAGTTTTTCTCTTTCTGGGTCTTACATATTTCCTGGAATGTATGGGGTTCCATTGCACGACCACAGCCACATTCGATAGAACTTGGGACCCAACAAAGTCTGTTTGTGGCCAATCCCATTAGTTAGTTGAACCTAACTTACTCTCACTATACCTAACCTCTGACAAATCACAGAGAGAAAAATAATTACCTATGAAAAACAGTCAAAAACATGAATACCAGATTCGTAATTGGCATGAAACTGTACAGGCATAATTGGAATAATTATTAATTACTAAGCATTGGTCAATCGAACCTCCAGGAACCATTCAATTGACGAGTGATTCGATTTAAGTCAGACAGCGTCACGTGTTACTTAGCTGACCAACCAATTTATGGAATGGTACTACTGTGGGCAAAAAATAGTAAGACTTTTTAATTTAAATTTCGTGCGGAAACCCATTCGTCAAAATATTTTTTTTCTAGGTTGGTATGACTGTCAGTGACATCTGTGCCAAATGTCACTTCAAAATAATCATTAGTGTTTAGTATACGCTTGTCTTTCTGAAGTACAAAAAGTGCATTCGGCGATTTTTACAATGAGTGAAATTATTCAACAAAGAAGTTCCATTAAATTTTTTGTGCGAAATCAAATTTCTGGTGCCGAAACGTTCAATAGCGAAGCTATTCGTAAAAAGAGGCCGGAATTATGGGCCGACAACTCTTGGTTTTTGCACCACGATAATACACAGTCGCATACTGCATTGATTCTTCGTAAGTTTTTCGCCAAAAATTCAACCAATATCGTTCCACAACCACCGTATTCGCCTGATTTAGATCCGTGTGACTTTTGGCTATTCAGCAAACTCAAACGACCGCTCCGGGGAAACCGTTTTGAGTCAATTGAAGACATTAAACGTGAATCGCTACGCGCATTAAAGGCTATTCCGGAAATTGACTTTAACAACTGTTTCGAGGATTGGAAAAAACGTTGGCACACGTGTATTGGGGCCGGGGGTATTACTTTGAGGGGGACGAAATAGATTTGGAAGAATAAATATAGAATTTTAAAATTATGAACAAAGTCTTACTATTTTTTGCCCACAGTAGTACATTTCTAGAAATGGACCTGAGCACAAAACTGTTTCTATTAAACTTAATCAAGTTGTTGTTCTATTTCTATTTCAAAAAGCCAGAGACTTTAGATGTGCTCAGGATCAACATCAAATGTGAAATTGCTTAAATAGTTGGCAATGATGTGCCAATCCTGGACACTAGAATGTCCGACCAATACATTTTTCATTTAATGCCCATGTTAAACATCATGTTACAAAATATGGTTAAACATTTGTTAAGATCACTTTGATCTCGAAAAAGCCGAAACCACTTTGAAGAAACTTAGTATTACAGATCTGGTATAAGTTGAGCTCATTTAAACCTTCAAGTCGTTTTACGGAGTCATTCTGAGAAATGCAAATGTGCAGTGGGTTTGAAACTATTGTATCGTTTTTACTTATTCCTTGAAGATTAACGCGTTTAAGATGCCTTTTCACTACTTCTAAGTTGTTGTGTTTGACAAAAACTACAGCAAGCCAATAACTCTTGAAAATTTATATATAAAATAAAGTATAAAAATATTAAAAAAATATATAAAAAAATATAAAAAATTTATATATAAAATAAGATATAAAATTTGTTACAGACACACGAAGCTCAAAAACACTTTTATATTAAACATTATTCAAACTCGCTTCAAGTATTCCATAGTAATTTTCTATTTTCAACTGTGTTAAAATTTAAATTAAAACTGACTTTAAAGTTTCTGTTGACTGAAATTATCTACAAATAGTCGATACATCTATTGAACCTACAACCATATTTTCACTCATAACTATTTTCATTCAAAATAATGCAATCAACTAAGATCGCTGTATACCACAATGTGTCCTACATACATACATACATACGAGCATATGTGTACTTACGTCTATACGTCCCCGATGTCTACTTTTTGAACAAACACTTTCCCGACTGCAATAATTCGCTGTAGGAGTAATGCTTTGAATTTGTCTTGTTTCATTTCAGCAAACAGAGAGAAGCCCTCGGCACCTGTCTGAAGTGCTTGCTTGAGACCAGCTGTTGCGGCAAATTTGGGCGATTTATTCAAATGCCGAGGCTTCAAAATTAAGTGTAATTAATGCAAATAAATAAATGCACAGAAAATGGTTCGTTATTAAAAAGCAATTTTTTGACTTTCATTTCGCAACGAGTACGTGAAGGATTTAATTGCTGGCAGCCTGAGGGTAGGTACGCCGACGCCGACGCCTCCGCTGCACAATCGGGCGGCACGGGCGCGAATCGTTGAAAGGATTTCGAGACACAGGAATGCATTGTGCCGCTTAAACGGTGCGTAATGCAACATTCGAACGTTAATTATTTTTGCTTCTGTTTTAAAGTCTTGGCCGGCACTTGAGATTACCATAAAAAGATGCACTTAGGGGTTAGCACGAGTGCGGCGCTGACGGCGAGTGGATGATGAGCGCGCACAGAGTAGGGCAAATTTATGCGAAGCATATCTTCGGGCGGAATTCGTCGCCCGATGTGTGCGCCGGATGCGGCCGACCAGGCGACAGAAGGACGTTCTAGTAAATTACGGCGCATTAATACAAGACAGCGCGGATTTTGCAATGGCGGATGGCGGCGGCGGCGGCATGTCAGCCCATCGCAGAGGGTTGGAATTTGGTGAACGTATTTCGGCTTTTCGTGTTGCCTGGCATTGTTTATCGAGTTCGATGTGTTTGCGGCAGTTATCTGGCGATAGCGACGACGGGCACGGAGGGCACCGGCCAGCGTATGAATAGGAAACCCCGAACAGCCGTGCACTACTTAGGCGTTCGCACACAGGCAGCGCAGGCGTGTACGCGCCACCGCCACTGCGTACGGGGCGAACTTGGCAACCCCACTTGACTACGCACAATCGCAAAGCTCTCGGCGTAAAGTTGGGCGATAGCGGCAACGCTCACGAGACGGACAGGGACAGGACAAGCCGAACGCAAGGCGACGCCGCTCTGGGAATACGCGCCGAGTGCGTTCGCTTGGGGTGGCGTGCGAGCGTGCGGTGCTGTCGTGCGCACGTGCCTACCATAATGCAATTCATACGCAGCGCCAACAACAATACGCACACAATACAACAACACTAATACACACAATTTGTTTACCGAAAAGACAAGCACGCAGGGCGGCAAAGCCCACGGCCGCAAGCAGAAAATGCATTCCCCCTTTGCGCTGGAGTGCAGAAACGCGTTCTCGTATTTCTGCCACCTTGCGTCGCGCCGCTCGGCCGTCTACCATAGGAACAGCGAGCGGCGAGTGGCGAACAATGCGAGCGTGGCACACATACCTACCCCACCAAAAAACTTAAAGCAAAACAGCAAAACGAAAATGCAACATCAGGCCACGGAGCCACAGTCCGAAGGACTTTCACTTGCGAGCGCGTCGACAACGCTTCCGCATGCGCATGTGTGCGTGTGTTGTGACGGCCAATGTACAGTGGGATGAGAGCTAAAAAAATGGCTGTAAATTTAAAAAACTTGAGCTGAATATGATTAATTAAGTTTAAACTATTTAAACCCACGTTTGGCTGTTGGCCTGTTTTTTGATTAGTAATTTTAAAGTGTTCAAGACCAGAATTTACACTATATTGGACACTGGTAGTGGACATCTTCGCACCTGCGTAATACAAGTGTCTAAAGCATTTCTAGCAACTTTGATTAGCCTGTGTCACGATTCACTTTAAATTAAGATTAGGTAAGAGTTTAGATCTTTCAGATTGTGTTTCAGTTTGTTGAGAGATCTTGTTTTTAATTTTTAGCGGGGAAAACTCTATATAGGACTATTCTTGTTGGTATATGAAACAAAAATACGGTTCTAAACTGGATCTGAGTCCAAAAACTCCGCAATTGTGCCCGTAGATAACAAGGCGGCTGTAATGTGGGTTAGCATGTTCTATGTAGGGACAAAGCAAAATGAACTAGTAGATTAATTAGCTGGGATTATGTTAAGGAATTCGACGGTTGAAGATCTGGTCGATAAGTGAATAACCTCGAGTTCTCTCGATAGATGAATTGGGACCGCCAACTACAAATAATCGCAATGAGGTTCTTAGTCTAAATCGGTGAACTCTAAAATGGCTGATTGGATTAATGAAGGGCCATGTGAGCTTCGGGAGACACCAAACCTGAGAAAGTTACATTTAAACTATTCTTAGAGGATGACAAGGTTGCTGCATACATAGTGTCCAGAGTTAGAATGTGCCTTGATGACCTATGAACCATCAGTCACAAGCACCTACTCGACATATAGCGTCACATAGGTAATAGAAGGGGAGGTAGTCGATAATTACGGCCGATCTACGGATAGCTGAATCTGAACAAGGAAATGGGAATGACAATTTACTAACTGTATCTGTATCTGTTTCTGTATCTGTATCTGTGAAGATTCCTACCCTGTCGGACCTGAGACAACTGGTTCCCAAAATGCATTGGTTTTTCAATTAGTTTTTTGTAAGTCAATTGGACAACTAGTTGTCAAAGTAGCTGTCAGCGCATGCAGAAGTCAGTCAGTTCGCGTCTAATCGTTTACGTTCTGTGTGCGCATTCATAGGCGAGAAGAGCTGATGAAAATAAGAAAAACGAAACAGAGGTGAGATAAGCAAAAAAATACTGTTAAGGCTGATCTTACGATACTTGTTACAACAACAACGTATAAATGTTTGCATTTTTCGAACATGTCTGTTTCTATGACTTGAAGTTCGTTCGACTTGCACGTTTTGCCTTGAATGATTTCAGTTAGAATTTTGCGTGGTTGCGTGAAGCAACAAGTTGAAGCGGCAGTTGAAAGGTATTTATTAATTAATTTGTTTGTCTTTTAATTTTTATGCATTAATTTGTTTAAATATTGCAGGCGTAGTCAATAATGACGAGGATATTGGATTGCGGCAGGCCCCAACCATTTTCGGCAGAAGTCAAGTCCAAGTTCACCTTTTTGTATAAGTGTGTTTTGTATGTATATTTTGTTTTTCATTCCCGATGAAATAATGTTTTTTTTAAAATATTTTTAAAATAAAATGAATATTTAAAAATTGTATCGTTTTATTTTCCTATATAAAAGTCAACTGGTTAAAGAACTAACCCATAACAAACTAGTTTCCAAACTACTCGCTTTGCAACTGGTTTGAAAACTGTTTTACTTAGGACTGACTTTGGACTAGTTGCAAATGGATGTAGACGGGGACAATTGACTGTCGCCTAGGACACCGCCACGTTAAAAGGGTGAGTTTGCTCCAAGCAAACGAGTCGGTTCTGAAGTCAGCTATGACTGTCAAGCAACCAGTTGAAAAACTACAGTTGGACCAGTCCAATTTCCCACAGGGTACCTCCTCGACAAGATTCTTGGTTCCGGGGCCACTTTAGACAAGTGTTCCAACACACTTATTATTATTATTATTCCAACACACTAACCACTGAATAATCGCGGCCGCATCAACAAAGCTCACATTTATTGGAAAACATTTAAAAACAGTTGACTATTTCAAAATTAAAACTCCCTAGCTTAACACTATCGTTAAGGTTTTCTAAATTATTATCATGTGATCAACTTAAACGTTTGTTTCTTTTTTTGTAATTTTAACAAAAATATACATACATAAATATATTGCAATAATTATTAAATTATACACAATTTTGTGAAATCGTGTGAATTTCACCACTGTGCGGCGCTTTGTGGAAAAAGGGTGACTAATGTGTGTGTGATTGCTAACAAAAGATTCCGGCTTTCCTTGGTGCCGCAGTCGCTGTGGGAGCGCTGACGGCGGCAGCGTCAGCGTCAGCTTTGGCGACGTTGACGCCGGCGTTTCAGTGTGCGGCGGCGTGCACACAATGCAAGGGGCTAAAAGGACATCGACACGGGGGATGAAATTTCCACAACAACGACAACAACAAAAGCCACAACAACAACAATGCAAGCGGCACAACAGAACGATTTCAATTTCGCTTTCAGTGCGATATCCTTTTGCCGCTGCCGCCGTTGGTGGCTGCCCTGGGTTGTTGCTGCTGCTTGTCGGCTGTTGCTTGTTGTTGGCTGGGGCGCACATAAATAGCGGCGACAGGATATGCTGTTAGTCATTCGCAGCATAGACGTCGCCCAGCAAGCAGGAACTAAACCACGCACCACACACACACTCCGTTCCGTTTTCCTTGGTTTTGCAATTAATTCTTTTTGGTTATTTGGTTCTTGCGATCGGTTTGTTTGAATTCGTTTTATTTCCAACGTCGGCAAATGTGAACCGAAGGGCAGCTGAGTTGTAGCAGCAAATCGAGTGACCGACCAGTGACCAGTGAAAGTGCAATGTCCGCGATGGCCACGCAACACAGCATCGCGCAGATGACCAGCGCCATGCCGCACGGCCTGGGCCTGCTGACTACTGTTGCCTCGCTGCCGCCCAAGTATCGCAGCCGCTACCTGAACGTCAAGACCAAGTGCGAAATACCGCTGGACCTGTCGGTGAAGCCCAGCTCGCCGATTGCGGAAATCGCCAGCGACGTGCCCATGGCCAGCACTTTCACCGAGGTCTACACGGAGCCGAGTGGCGAGCCGGAGCGCCGCGAATCGCACGAGTCGGTCAGCCATGTCTCACCTGTGGCTGCAGGCGCCTGCAGCGAGGCTTTTGCATCTGTGCCCGTCGCTGTTGTCGTGGCCGCTACGCACAATGTCAAACCAACGACACCACCACCCACGCCTACACTCATACCAACAACAACAGCAACAACAACACACACTCCCGCGCCGACGCCCAACAAACGCAAATACGATGCGCACGAGGCCATCATTGCAGTGGACGCAGTTGTCGAGCGCGTCATTGTCGACGCCTACACCAACCCATTGAAGCTGCCAAAGACCGCCGAGCATGCGACGACCAGACGCGAGTGCACGCCGTCCCGACCGATCAAGGTCACCGACTCGGCACCGAAAACGGTCAAGGCACAGCCGCCCGCCGCCAAGTCGGCCAAGCACAAGGCCACACGCAAGCTGAAGTTCGACGAGGAGACGAGCTCGCCCGTTTCGGGCACCATCATTCGGCCGCTGGAGGACATCACCGACGGCACGGTGCAGTATAGCAACGGCGACATCGATCCCAAGTACAACATCGTCGAGATAACCGAGGAGACGAAGGCGGAGCTGGCGGCTATCAAGAACGTCATTGGCGATTACGTGTGCAAGCTGTGCCGCATCAAGTTTGACGACGCGTTCGGCCTGGCGCGGCATCGGTGCGCGTGCATTGTGCTGCTCGAGTACCGCTGCCCCGAATGCGGCAAACAGTTCAATTGTCCGGCGAATCTGGCATCGCATCGGCGCTGGCACAAGCCGAAGAAGGAGGGCGGCAACGGCGGCGGCGGTGCAGTGGCCAAGAAGGAGAACCGCAACACGACGAACAGCGCGTCCGATGTGCGACGTTCGGCGGCGGCTGAAAAAAAGCAGGACGAGCTGGCGGCTTACACGTGCGACGAGTGCGGCAAGAAATTCAAGCGACCTGCGTACCTGCGCAAGCACCAGCTCACGCACAAGCGGAGCACAGCGAGCGCGGCAGTGCCGCCGCCGCCATCAGTGGTGGAGGCGTTGGAGGGCGGCGTAACAACGTCCACTGTGCCGGGATCCTACCAGTCGTACGCTGGCTCGTCGGCGTCCAGCATGCACTCGTACGGCGGCGGCACGCACGAGGACGAGGCGATGGCGGTGCACTCGGCGGCACGCAGCGCCGGCAGCTACCACGACCACGACGACGACTTGTCGTCCGAGTGCAGCAGCAGCAGCACGGCGGGCTACGGGCGCCTACAGATTGTGGAGAGCGGCCTCACCGAGGAGGAGAACATTGCGGCGGCGGCGCTGACAAACTTGCGCAACTGCGCGTCGGTGATTCAGCACACCACTTTGGCGCACTGAACGGGCCGCTTGCGGTGGGCGGCAAAACTCGAGTGAAATTGTGTAAATATTTGTGTTTGTCATAAGGGTTGATTTGTTGTATTTTTTTGTTTTTGTTTTTGTAAGTTTCGCAGCTAAACACACCAAAGATTAGTTCTCATTCGTAGTTGGCATGCAGTGTTTGATAAAACGGCCATTTTATTTGCATTCCATAGGTTTGAGTTTAAGTTAAACTTTAAGTTTTACGCATAGATTTAATTTAATTGAACAATGCTAGTCGAGAAGTCGCTACTAGTTGCTTCTAGTCATTTCTAGTCATTGGTTGTCATTTCTAGTCACCCCGCTAGTCAGCTTCGAAAGATCTCAATAGGCAATAAGTGAACCGTGGCGAGGGAGCGCCTTTTTAGGTTATGCAAAATTGTGCAGTTTATCTGCTGAAACTAGCTGTCGAAAACCCCAGTCAGGCGAAATAGTGCAGTAATAACTTTAGCTTAGTTTTTAAACAGATCCTCTGACATTGTCGCAAAGGACGCGAAGAGATGAGTGTGAACTCTAGTCATTCCATAGTTAAGGGACCGCAACAGGCCGCACGTGTCAGCGCGCGCCAGGCCACGTTTCTAATTTAGCACAAACTAGTTTACTTAAGTTATGCTTAGAGTTTTATCTACAAACAGTTAGTTTAAAGTTGTCAATTTGAGTTGATTGTAATTAGTTGCGAGTCGACAGAACCAGCACTTCACTACCAGAAACGAACTATTAAGTACAATTTTCTTCTTAACGAAACCTATCGTAAGCTTAAGTGTAGACAGCGGTTGTATACTTACGCAAAACCACTCCTACCAAGGTTCGAGTGGAACGAAATATCACAACGGCATTGTTCCTTAATGCAATAACAATACTGACGCAGTCAAAGAGCCGCACCACCAAAGGTTGTATAAATTTTTGTACAACGAAAATCCAAAAAATAGGTGAATATCACACAAAAGTAAGCAAAAAAAAAACATGAAATTTTCACATTCATATCTACTTAAATGAAATTATAAAATGGTTTTTAAAAGTCTACACGAAAATTTTAAACTATGAAGTACTAATGTAATTTGCTAAGAAAATCTATTTTAAATTTTATGGTAAGTTGAAAACTTTATCGCAACTTTTATCAAGGTTACAAATTCGTATGTATAAGTGAGATAGTTAAGTTTGTGAGATTGTGATACTAATTGATAGTCTAAGTTTAGTTGAAAAATACTTATTTTAGTGCAAAAAATGAAAGGAAAACATTCAAAGCAAGAATGAGTGAAAGAATGAATTTATCGTACTTGTACTTGTTCAAAGTACCACAAATTGAATATCTATTTTTATATACTTGCAACTAGTTAAGATTTTTTGGACGTAAATAGGCTTTTGCTCAAACATTTGTACAATAATAAAAGCAATAAATTTCCACACAAAAAACTCAGTTATATGGTTTCTTTATTTGGAGCTTGATTCGATTAGGGAGAATGCGTATTGCGATGGGTCTTTTGTGGCCCTTATTTCGAGTTATACACAGTGGCGCACGCAGGATTTTGTTTCGGGCGGGGAGTTTGTGTAACTTTTATGACAAATTTGCAATAGAATAAAATTTAGATGTATGAATCTACAGACTGAGATCCAAAACATGTATGTGTTCCCTAACTGACATATTCTGGTCCTGAAAGTTCAAAATAGAACATTTAGTTAAAAGGAGACAATTTTTCTCTTTCATTTGATACCCATATCTTCATCATTACACAACCGCAAATATTAAAAAAAAAAATTTGAAATGTGTATGTCCTTAAAATTTTAAAGTCCCTTAAAAAGGACATTGGGTCAGAAAATGAAAAACTGCCTATGGCAAGTTGCTATAAGTGACCTTTAGTTTCACGCCTATATCAACATTAGGATGGGTCTCGGCAAAAAAATTTTTTTTTCGCACGGTGTAATAAATTTAAAGTTGGTGTTTTCACTCAGTGCATCATAACTTTGTCATTTTTCTTTCGATTCTATTGATGTTATTGATGTTATTTGCACAAATATTATATCTTTCATTTTAGAAACCAAAGGAGATAATTTATTTTATCTATAAAACAATCATTCAAAAATTTATAATTTTTGAAAATGGTCGAAAATTCAGTTTTTACAAATTTCACAGTCAGTAAATTGCTCAAATCTCATCTGATTTGGACGATCTGTATATTGCTGGAAAGGCTAAGGTATTATCTTCTGACCGATGGACAGCTTGTGTTAGTCGGATGATTCGTTTAGGAGATATGTGCTCATAACTGCAACAGAAAAAAACTGGGTTTTCGAAGATTTTTCGAAACCGCTTCTTACAAAAAATTTTTGATTTTCAGTTTTGTGTTCAGCGGCCCAAAGTTAGTCTAGAAAACACTTTTATTTTTAGGTGCATTTTTTGTGTCGAGTAGTGTTATTATGCGACGGTTATAAATACAATTTCTGTACTAACTTAAAGATATTTCGGGGGGTTTAAACCCCAAAAACCCTTCCCTGTGTGCGCCACTGGTTATACATACATATATGTATATAACTTAACTCTACAAATTTACATAGAAAGGTAATGAAAACTGACTATGCTGTTAAATAAGTATAACATTTGTTTTTCTAATGTGACGAGTGTGGGACGAAAAGTTTCCAGGCTGAGTTGGACTAATTTTTGACCTGATTGGCTTGTGCAATAACTCTCTGATCGATAGCTGTTTGGACAGCTTATAAAATAATAAGCTTCGTTTTCTTGCGGGAAGACGAAAACATTTGGAAAGCGAGCGGACATCGAATACTTCTACTTGATAAATTTAATACTTGAAATAAAATAAGAACTAGATTTGACACTGAAGAACTCTTACAAACAACATTCAACACTTGAAATGATAAACATTCAGCAGTAAAATGATATCAGTCGTTAATGATATCAAAAATGTGGCTTTTTTGCTGGAGCTGAACACTTTTACAGTACTTCCTAACCCAATGTCCGCTGAACTCAAGCACGTAGACGAAACCATATCCATTAGCATACCGACGTATGGTAAAAAAACTGACCGAAGCGAAGCATTTACTTGTGCTCCTATTTCGTATTTAGCTATCCTCAGGTCTACTGTGTTATCCTCTCTAAATAGGGCAATGCATTATCTTAAGTAGATCTTTGTTGCTAATGATTTATAACTCATTCTCTATTAAGATCGACTGCCAAAGTATTCGCAATCTTCAACTCGTCAGTGCCGCGCATTGATCTACTACTCGAATGTCTGCAGCTCCATTGTCGTGTACCATGCCCAGTCTATTCCTTTCAGAACGTATTAAATAACACATTGTGTTTTAGACCATTTATAAGATTAAATATTAAAAATATTGTCAAAGAAGCTGTTGGATAATGTACTTCATTATGTATTGTATTGTAGTGTTTTTTTTTTTTAAATCATGTTTCTTCATCAGCAGTCACTGTGCCAAGAATAACCGGACAATTATCAGTCAATACACGAGATGCTGATCTAAAAGTGACTTATTTATGTAGGATTTCTAAAGGTCGCTTTGGAAACAAGGGACAAAAAAAACTGATCAAATCCAGTCCCAGTCCCAGTTTTTAAATTTTTGATGTTGATTGCATACTTTCGGGGATAAATCAAATATATTTTGTCGAAAAATAGGTGTTTAGACCACTTTTCAATTTGAATTATTTTCTGAGATCGGAAGATATCGGAGCATGTGAGTACGTTTTTCGACAAAGAAAGAATGCTTCTTAAAATATTCAAAAATCCAGGAACATACTTTCAATACTTTTTGGATATTTTCCTCTAAGTTTTGTAAATTTTTAGGTTTTTAATTTTGCAAAATACTTTACTGAGAGACCTCAGTTCTTAATCTATATTGAAAGTTTTAGTAACTTTTTGCTAACCATTTATTTTTATAATTTTTTTTACTCAGTAGACTAAAAAACAGAAAATATGTGTTTACATTTTTTGTGAAAAAAGTATTGCACACACACACTAATTAATTTTTTGCATAGATTTTTTGGGCTTTTCTCAATTGGAGTTTTACCTTTCAAATAACATCAAAATCGTTAAATTCAGAGACTATACATTTTTTAATTTTGTCTATGGAACGAATCACTGTGGACTTGATTGAAATCAGTTTCAATGTTCCATCCAGATTTCTTCGATGGTTTGAGCTTTTTAATGTTGGCATTATTAAAATACATTATTCTGAAAATGCCCGAAAAATCAAATTTAAATTCAACTCTTTCAAATTCTTAGGAATTTTTTTGGCGTTACCACAATCAATTAATTTGGTTTTTGGATGATATATTGGTTCCTAAAATAGTTTCCCAGTAACACTAATGTATTGCTGAATGTGCAAACTTTTTAGTAACTGAATGGTAACCGAAATGTAATCGAATTTCCAACAATCCAACGGATATTTACATTCGGTAAGTTACGCTTGGGCGATGGTTTAATGGGTCCATTATTTAAGTAACTGTAAGAAGCGTTTATGTGTTTACACTGTTCTCCAAAGTCGTTTGAATTTTTTACGGCCATCTCGAAGCAGTAGCGCAGCATATTGCTGCAAGTAAACACTGCCAAGTGGCGGGTAGGGGGGCTGGGCTATAACCGCAAGCGTATTAATCGTCTTTTAATAGCGTCAGATGCAGCTGGACATGTGTGAATATGGAAAAATAGTATTGGCAGCGAGGGGATGGCCACGAGACGAATGCAAACGAAGCGAAATAAAATGAACTGAAATGAAATGAAATGAGTAAAGTGCCAACACGGAAGTGTTTTGCGTCTTAAATTGCACTTAATGAGCATCGTTTTCCGTGTAATTTCCAATAATTTCCATTGCACATAATTTCGAACGCTTTTCACGGTGTTGCTGTGGAAACGCTCAATTAAAAATTTCCATCTGCAGCGGCGCGAACGTTGACTGACGTGCGTTATCGATCTTCGGGGGTGTCGAACACCCTCGCCAATGCCGATGCCGATGCAACCACTTCCCCCCGAGCGGAAGTGGACAGATGCATCGAACGCCTAAATACACACGCGTACACAAACAAATACTCGCACGTACTCGCGTGCGCACAGCGACGGCGGAAGATGAAAAACGTAAAAAGTGACAGAGTGTTTACCGCAAATGCACAACTGGCAGCCGAAGCGCAGCGGCCGTGAAGCAGTTGAAATCGGGGTGGACCAGCGCGGCTAGGCGGAATATGGCTGGCCGATTGAACGGCGCGAACGCAGCCGTGGCAGCAGTGGAAACTTAATGCAGCAGCACGAAACCGAAACGGAAGCGCATAAAAACTGCTGTATCAAACACATCCGCATGACGCGATAAAAAACAAAAACCAAACAGTAAAAACAACCAAATCGAAAAAGCGAGAACAAGCTGGCAAGGAATTACGGCCGTGGAATCGGATGCAAACACAGCGAACGAGCCGAACGTTGCCCTCTGGTATGGGTGCAGTGCAGCAGGGGTGGCGGTCGGCAGTCATAGTGATTTCCAAACATCGCCGCTGCGGGCAAGGGGTGTGAATTGAGAAATAGTGAAAGTTGCTGCGACTGGCCGACACTAGACGGACACATAAGCTGACGACAACACACCAGCGCAGCATTGACAACACCGCAGCAACGATTCGGGCGACCAGGATCAGCGCGGCTCAGGACATGAACCACCCCCATAGCACAGAATCCCTTCAACGCCGCAGCCCTGAGAGCCACTCTGGACGCAGCATCGTAATGCACAACACATATCCGTACATATGTTGGCATTGTTGTAGTTATTGTTATTGTATTTTGGTTGCACCAGAATGTGGACACATCAACCGAAAGAGCAGTGGAAATGTCGAACTGCTGAAAGTCGTTATCGGGCGGTGGCATTGATATGGACTCGACACTGCGCCGTGCAGCGGGTGGGGTTCGTTCGGTTGCGGTGAGCGAGCGAGCGAGCAAACGAAATGACTGTGGCCTGCATCTGTCCTATTGAATTACAGCAACACAGCACCGGCAACCAACTGCCAAGCCAGTGCAGTGGCTTGTGAGTGGCGTCAAGAGGAAAGCAGTTCGGTCGGTAAAGTTATGATCGGGCAAGGTCGCAAATGTGTTGCCTTATTCGGGCTCGTTGTCATTGGGCTGTCAAAATGTTGAGCACTAAAAATTACGAATACTTTCCGTACGGAAACTTAACACTTAAATGCTCGTAAGGGTCTTAAGGGTCTGCGTTTCACCTTATCTGTTTTGTTAGAGAAACTTGTAAGGGAGGACCTTATGCAGACTTGCAAGACTTCGCTGGTACTTTGTGTTTAGCGGAACTATTTCCAACTCCTGAATGAGGCCGCACAAATGGGATGCTCGAACAAGCTCGAGATAGTACTAAATACTAATACTCGTGAATAGTACTAAAAATTTGTATACAAATCATTTGTTTTTGCATGACACAACCCATTTTTTGGTGGACGTTTCGCAGCATACAAGTAATATTTTTTATGTTCAGTCAGTTCAGTTCCTTCTCAGTTCAGTTCAGTTCAGTTCTCAGTTCAGTTCAGTTCAGTTCAGTTCTCAGTTCAGTTCAGTTCAGTTCTCAGTTCAGTTCAGTTCAGTTCAATTCTCAGTTCAGTTCAGTTCTCAGATTAGTTCAGTTCTCAGATTAGTTCAGTTCAGTTCTAAGTTCTGTTCAGTTCAGTTCTCAGTTCAGTTCTCAGTTCAGTTCAGTTCAGTTCTCAGTTCAGTTCAGTTCAGTTCAGTTCAATTCAGTTCAGTTGAGTTGAGTTCAGATCAGTTCAGTTCAGTTCAGTTCAGTTCTCAGTTTAGTTCAGTTCAGTTCTCAGTTCAGTTCAGTTCACAGTTCAGTTCAGTTCTCAGTTCAGTTCAGTTCTCAGTTCAGTTCAGTTCTCAGTTCAGTTTAGTTCTCAGTTCAGTTCAGTTCTCAGTTCAGTTCAGTTCTCAGTTCAGTTCAGTTCAGTTCTCAGTTCAGTTCAATTCAGTTCAGTTCAGTTCTCAGTTCAGTTCAGTTCAGTTCAGTTCATTTCAGTTCATTTCAGTTCATTTCAGTTCATTTCAGTTCAGTTCAGTTCAGTTCAGTTGAGTTGAGTTGAGTTGAGTTGAGTTGAGTTCAGATCAGTTCAGTTCAGTTCAGTTCAGTTCAGTTCTCAGTTTAGTTCAGTTCTCAGTTCAGTTCAGTTCACAGTTCAGTTCTCAGTTCAGTTCAGTTCTCAGTTCAGTTCAGTTCTCAGTTCAGTTCAGTTCAGTTCAGTTCAGTTCAGTTCAGTTGAGTTCAGTTTAGTTTAGTTCAGTTGAGTTCAGTTGAGTTTAGTTTAGTTTAGTTGAGTTGAGTTCAGTAGAATTGAGTTGAGTTGGGTAATGTTGATGAAAGAAGATAATGGATGGTAGAAGATAATTGCAAGGATTTAGAATTAGTTGATAATTTCGAAAAAGTGCGAGAGCTAATTTTTAAAAGGGAATCAAACCTATGTTTATAAGATTCACATTTACAACGGAGATGAAGGTAAAAATAGTGAAAATATTAATGTTTGCTTAATGCTTTCGACCTCGAATGTGTCTCGATATTGCTTTTTGTTATTTAAATCATGAAACATTTGCCTAAGAAGTGTGCACACGACATTTGAAGTCGCCACGCCTCTTTGATAGAGTTCTAGTGCTAGTTTACTTTTGAACAATTTCAGCTTAAAACGGATTAAATAAATTTTGTATCAATATTTTTTAATTACAGAAAAATTGTTTAATATTTATGGAAAAATACAAAATTATCATTTTTTGATTTTATTTAACCATTATTGAAGAAACAGGGTTTTGATCAAATGCGTCTAATTCGTAGACTTCAATTAGAACACAAACTTTCCGTGATATCGCTGCACATTAATGGAAATTATTTTGGAGATAACAGTAAAATTTGCGTAATTTGCTTTGAATTCACTTCTAAAAATATTAATTTGTTGGTGCATACTTAAATTAAACCCATAAATCCCATAAACCCATAAAGCTTTTGCTATAAGATGACAAATAGGTGAAGTTGCCCTCAGGCAACTTTGGGGTCGAAAAGGTTAAGGGATTACATTGCTTTAAGAAAATATTTTGTCCATTTGATTTTTGATTTTATTTCATTCATATTATTCATATCTTGTGGCACAAAATAGCTTTGAAAGCAAACATTTAATTGAATAGTCAAGTTTCATTTAGTCAAAGTCTTCAATATTTAACACATTCGTTTCGCTTTGCTACGGAAAATATAAAAATGTTATTTTCACAAAAAATAACAAAAATGGGATTACAATCTCTTTTTTACATCACATAAATTTATTGCTTGCTGTATTTTCAGATTTTTCAAGGATAAAAGTCCTTAAGACCCGATATTTTGGTATACTTCTACTAAAGAAATTTTACTCTACATCAACATCTCTAAATTCAACTGTTTACCATTAAATTGAACTGTTGGCTACATCTGCATAAGCCGCACATTTTGCGTAGGGCATGAAAATGTAAAGGCGGCAAAGTCGAGGAAGGCAAAGACAATCAAGTAAACACAGCGCACACGAAATTCGATAGCCCCATTCGAACCATACTCGTGTGCGTCTTTGCCGTTGCAGTTACAGTTCCAGTTGCACTCGATTTTTTTCCGCTCGACTCTACAACACCAGCAGCAGGGAAGCCGAATGCCAACGGTATTGCCTTTTCGAATTGGCCGGCGAGCAACGAAATTCGTTTGCACCTTTCGTCTGGTATCTGGGTGTGTGCGCGCTTGTGTATGAATTCCGTTGGAGGGCACTTCTCGGCGCCCGCATGATTGCCGCTTGGGTTGGTTGAAAACGCGAGCAACGCTTACGCATGCGCAATGCGCCAAATGTGCAACGCGGTGGCCTCGGAGCGTCAAATCTGCGGGTATCATCAACCGGCGGCCGGCCGCACCGAAATCTGCGCATCGGCTCGAGCATCTGCGATGCGTTTGAAGTGTAGCAATTTGAAAGCGATGCGACTAATTGCGATTTGCGCCTATCACGCACACATGTCGCCAAACGTTCTGTGTGCACTTCCGTCGTCCAAGTAATGACACATGTTTGTATGTTTGTGTGGAAGTTCAAACTCCTTTGTACGCCGCATATTACCTCGACAAAGGCAAAGTGCGGCGTTTTCTTCACTCTCTACCCAATTAAAGGGGTAGAACCATTAACAAAGGGGCGCAAGGATATTTGCCGGAACTTTGGCTCACCTCAAGTGGCGCATTGTTGGTGATCGCAAAAATGCTGGCCATAAGTGGTAGCGTACTCTTCGGCGAACACATAATTATTTGAGTAGAATGTAAAGGCTGAGGTGTAATGAGCTCAAGGACGTAAGTGTAATTATGTGTGCTGATATGTTCACTGAATAGGGCTCAAAATACCGACAATGTTAATATTTAAATGTAAAAGATTGGGTTGGTGTTAGGGTTAGGAGTGGCAGTTTTCTTCTGAAAGCTCACTTATGCACAAAGCGATGGCTCATTGTGATACGACTTGGCTCATTGTGTGCATTGATTGTCGACGCTGGGAACCACAACGATGCTAATATGAACCATGCCATCTCCCTAAGGTTTAGAGCAGAAAGCTTAGTAGGGTTTAAGTAAAATGAAGTGTAAATTTTTCACATTTAAAACAGAGATGACGATGAAAATTGTGAAAATATTAATGTTTGTTTACGGGTTTACATTGCTTTGAGAAAAAATTTTGTCCATTTGATTTTATATTTTATTTTTTAATCGCTGAAATGATGTATTCATATCTTAACAATATTTTTGAAAACGAATTGTGATTGTAAAAACTTCTTCAAAATGGTCTTGAACTCGATTTCTGACATGTTTTGAAACTTTAGTTTTAACTTAAGCTGCGGTTAAAAAACGGTCAGGCTATAAGGACTTCTTATTGGGTTCTAGCGCTTCAACGCTTTTAAATTGGCTACATAATTCGTTGCCGAGAAAACGATTTCGCATTAAAAAGCAAAGAGATATAACGCCTTAAAGGTTTTACAGTCATACAGCATAAGTAAAGTCTATAAGGGATTTCGTTTCTTATACATTCCTATATTCTGTCAATAAATCATCTAGAATTGTTAACCCTTATGTGTGTGATGGGGTACCCGGGTACCCAAATCACTTTTATATCGAAATTTTACATACTTGCTGATAACCTAGAAAGGTGAACCTTCATGACAACTCCCAAAATGGTATTCTGTCTTTATTTTCGAGTGTTTAATTCCATTTATTTTATTTTGGAGGGTGTGGCACCACATTTTACTTTTTACACCCTTACCCGTGTGCTGGAGCACCCGGGTACCCCAATACATTTTATATGGATTTCATAGATTTTTCCTGTAAGTAAAACTTTTGAAAAAATTGATTTTGGTTATATAAACTTATAAGCTCCAAGATAATTTATATTTGCAAACCAGATCCAAAACAACTCTCTCGCCTACATTTATCGACATTCGCCTTCAGCGGGTTTTCCCAGGTACAGTTGACCTTGGAGATGATAAGAATTTCTTGCGTCACAAGCCCAAAAAGTTGTTAACTCATATTTTTTTTACGTTTCGACGGTATATATTGCGTAAAGCGTCCTTTTCGGTTGGTTTCACGCAAAATTTTGTCACATATTTCACTTTTTTTTTTTTTTTTTTATTAACGAATCTTAATCAATATACAGACACGTTTTATAATTGCACCTAGTATATAGAAGTAATACTAACTAGCAATTTTATTCGAGTAAATTAAGCAAATTAAAAGAAAAGCGTAAAGTATTTTATGTACATGCTAACATATAAATAAAATATCGGCTACTCGAGCTCCATTAGGTCTGACACTGTTTTACGTTTTAGCCGCCTATGCTGCGAAGTCATCAAAAGTATGCTGGATGCTGCAACGTTGACATGCGATTTCAGTCGCTGTTTGTGAGCAATGGCAAATTTTGTTGTCACATTAGTGACGGTTGGCATGCCAAGATCACGATGGAGATCACTATTTCGAATGTAGTATGGTGCATTAACAATACATCGCAGCACCTTATTTTGAAAACGTTGGATAGTGGCAATGTATATTTCGCTAGCACATCCCCAAAATTGGATATTTCACTTGATAAAATACTTTTGAATATAGCTGGCGTACTACCCCGAAATGGCCCAAGTCTGTATGCCATCTTTACCACAAAGTTCGATATTTGGATATTTCTCTTTGTCACTACCATTCGAGTCATATGAGATGGTCAGTTTCTATGCAATCCGCAGGCTCAGCGTCAGAGGCTTCCATTGCTGCGTCGTCAATTGATGGAATATGTTCATCTTCGTCTTGGGAAATGGAAAATTCTTCATCACTTTTACTTTCGCATAGTATTTCTTGAATTTCGGCTGGGATAAATCTTTCAGAACGAGCTCTTGCTGAATAAGAACTCATTTCCGAATTTGTTCAGATCTTTCACAATGCAATTAAAACTAATTACTAACGACTATTTAATTTGTTACAAAGTTTAAATGTCAAAAATTTCCGCGGGGAATGACCTCCTATTGAAATTTATAGCTGCGTATAAATGGTATTCCCCTTTTTATGAAAGGGGGATCCGAAATTGCAGAAAAATTCATTACTGGAAATTAAAAAACAAGTTGCAAGTAATTTTTGTAACCAGGGAAATCACAAAATGTACTTCTATATAACTGAGAGCTTTAAAACTAAGCAAAAACAGTAAAATTTCTTACAGTGCGAACAAAGTGAGACATTTTCAAACAATTTGTACTGGGGTACCTGGGTACCGCATCATACGGGTAAGGGTGTTTTTTTCAGCACACACACTAGGGTTAAATAAACCGCAAATTTTATATTTATTCATCAATGGATTCATTGAACCTCTACTATCCAATATGGTTCGACCTGAAAGTCACCGAGATAACTGTCTCTACCCAGTCTATTGACATTACTTTTTTTATTTTGCTTAAATGAAATACTCAACATTTGAAAAGAAGTTTTATTTTAGCAAACGGAACACCCATAAGGAGTAAAAAATGGGTTTAGTTGGTATTGTAGTCTAGAGAGGAATACTTTTCAGTTATGTAAATTTCAACTTCTGACTAGGTCAAAAATTTGTAAGGATTTTGTACAATATTAAGAAACATTTTGTATGAAGCCTATCGACTTCAAAGTCAGTTAAAGTGCCTGAGCCAAAAATAATTCGACACGTATTTTTCGTGTTTTTGAAAATAAAACCAACGTATTTTGGCAAACATTATTTAAGGAACCAATTGATTTCAAACTCGGAAAAGATACTCCAAATGAAAAATAATTTGACATGCATTTTTCTGAAAGTCTAAATCTGATAGGGTCCACAAAGGGTTAGAAAAGGTTTCGTATGGAGAAACACGATTTTTTTTCTCATAGCATGACAGTTCGAGAGTTCTCAATGGAGCCCAGTGCTTCCGCAACTACTTTTTTTCAGACTTCTTTTTCTTTAGATTCAGATTCCACCAGATTTGCATCTTAATAGCTTTCGATAATGGTTTTCGATAAATGCATTTAATCATTTTTGTATCCTTCTTTTCCTCTGCTTATGGGTTTTTTTTTTTAAATTCTTGTCTTGTTGTTCTTTGCTCCGGCATTTTTTCTACGTCTCCAAGCCCTCTTATCACGTTTTGGCTGTCGGAACATGAACCTGATTTAGTGGGGCTTGCCAGTATCTCTGCTCGTCTCCCTGACCACTGTAGTGTCTTCCAAGCGGAGACCATGGCAATACTGCTGGCAGTGGATCGGTTGCAATCGCAACCCCCCATTCCCTCGGCTATATGTATCTTCTCAGATAGCCAGGCAGCAATTAAATCCTTGATAGGTACATATACCTCCTCCAAACTGGTTGCAGAGTGCCGGGCCGCTCTGAATGACATATCAGAGCATGCCAGGGTTCACCTGAGTTGGGTCCCGGGGCATAGTGGCATCACTGGCAATTGCGTGGCAGACGAGTTGGCTAGAAAAGGCACTCTGCTTCCAGCTCCTACTACGCAGTGTAGCATCCCCCTTGCGACCGTCAAATTGATGGTCAGGCAGGCTTATCTCCACCTGGCTAATCGACTCTGGGCGGAGGAGAACCTATGTAGGATCTCCAGAGAAACCTGGCCGTCGCTTTACCAAGGCAGAACACGCGAATTACTTCGTTTAAAGCGGAATTCCATTTATTCCACAGTTTCTGTGCTAACGGGACACTGGACGAACGGCGCACACGCCAGGAGACTCGGTCTCCCCTTCAACGACCATTGCCGCAGCTGTGGCGATGCGAGCGAAGATGAGAGCGTCGAGCATCTGATGTGCCACTGCCCAGCACTAGCGAGGAGACGACTCCGGGTGCTGGGAGCGCCGTTCTTCAGCAACTTGGCCGACCTTACAGGACCCAGCATCGGCCGCATCACCCGGTTCATAGTGGGGCATTTTAAACTTGGGGAAAGTCTCAACGACAGTTCTATAACGCAGATTTATTTATTAGTGAGTTTTGCCGGTTGTCGGGTAACAGATAGTTTATATACTATATGTATGTGTTTAGTTAAAAAAATAATGTCTATGCAGCTGTTACTTGTCAGCAAAAAATCGGTTTGCAAATTTTCTTGTAAATGTAGGCACCACTGGCTGGTTTGACATTTACAAGACATTCAAGATTCTCTACAAAGGTCCTTAGCATTCGCAGGTTGGTAGCGTTTTCCGAAAACAACGGTAAATTCGTAGCAAACTCGACACATACGGCACAAGCGGAGAATGTGGACAGACTTTCACCGAATAGCGAAACATCCTCGCGAGCGCTGGGACGTTTCGTTATGCACGAATGTGGCGCGTCATGCCGCGTTGCACCACTCGCAAAAATCGCTCCACTGACAGTCGTGCAGCGCACACACCTGACATTAATCGTTGTGACGGCGAGTTGGCCAGACGTGTTGAAGGAAAGCGCACATCTTTGGGTAGTTCCTAACGCCAGTCAGTCAGTGGCATAAAAGCCATAAAGAAGAAACATTAGTAGGAAAGTGAAAAGGACTAAAGCACTGAGTCGTCAAACGTTTGGCGTGCGAGGAAAAGCAGCGAGGGCAAGCGGCGGCAATAGAGTGCAACCAACTGAAAGGCGTGGCAGCCGAAAACTGTGCATTTTGTTGTTGGTTTCGTTTTGCAGAAAGCAGAGAAGGCAGCCTTAGCGAAAGTGTGATTTATGTGTTGAGGTGGAAATGTTTTGGCAAATTTGCAGTGGCACAAGTTCAGGATAACAACACTGCACACAAAAATACGCGCACACAGACACACTCGCGCACACATCCACACACAGACACACACACAAACACATATGCACATGCACCAACACAAACAACGATAGACATTAAGCACGCGCATATGCAGGGATTTGGTGCGGCTGCCGAACTCACCACGACATCTGCGTGTGGAACACACCACGGCGAAGCCGAGAGCGTCTAGCATGGAGCTTTGGCCGCCTTACCCCTGCGCACGTTCGCACTAATTCGTGCGTTTGTGTGGCTGTGTGCCTCTGGCTTTTTGTTCCCATCGACTGTGTCCTGTCGGCTGTGTAGACTTATTGATTAGGATGTGGACATTGGCGCTGCTCTGGGGATTTTTTGCTGCAGAATAACGGTGTTTGGTGTGAAGCGGACGAGCCACCACCAACACTGCCACCGACACTTAGACCGAGAACGTGATGAAGGTTCAGACTGGCGCCCTCTGCGCGGTCATGTGCGGTGTGGGCTGGGCCTGTGGGAATGGGACGTTCGTGCGACCCGTTCCACAGTGCATGTCGCACGTCGTGCTGCCGCTTCGGCTTCGGCAACATTAACGGGAATTTGCATTCAGTGAGCGAAACTTCGGGCGCTCGGAAAATTCACCAATTTTCATTTTCAGTTTTTCTCCGACTGTTTAGGGCGGTTCCGCAGGCAGGCTGAAGCTGAAGTGCAGTGCTGTGTGCAAAACATAAGAAAAACCGAAGAGGAAAATCTATGAAAAAATCACAAATTGTGCAAAGATTAATGCAAAACTGAGGCGTCAAATCGCACCGAATATTTGATTGAAGCGAATTGGCGCAGCGGGCAACGCAAGTGAATTGTGTACGAGTGCAAAAGTATGAAAACAAAAACAATTTGGCAATGAAGAAAACGCAAGAAAGAGTGTGAAGGAAATTCAACCCAGAAAAAAAGGCAAGGAAATTGTGCTGGTTGGCTGACTGACTGACTGGCTGGTTGGCTGGCTGGTTGGTGTCGTGTGGCATGCATAGAATTTTTCATCAAACGATTACATGAGGCGTACAAATATTTTCAATCTTCCATACAAAAGGAAAAGGACGAAAAGTGGAATTATGAAGCCAACGACTGGCATTTCGCATTTCGCATATCGCATATCGCTTGCAAAGGGGGCGCGAGTGAGGCAGCAGAGCGATTTGGTGGCTCCAAATCGGAAGGCAAATCGAGAAAAGCGTATTTTACTTGCACAAGGATACACAAGGATATCTGCATTGCAAAGCAATTATTGCTGTTGCCTTCCACGCTAAACCGCCGCCGCCGTCGTCGACGCGGACAGGGAGGGGTGACGGGAGACGTACGAGACGGGACATTTTGAGCCTACTCAGCGCAGCCAGGCAGGCTGGCGGACAGCGACAGTGCGTCGAGGGGCCGTGTGCTACACAGCGGCCAGGTGGCTCGGCGCGAGAGTCTGATTTTCACGTGAAGCACAGAATGTCCTTCGGCAGGTCGCTATTACACACGCATTCACCAGCACCAACCGTAATGCGAATTCAATGAGTTGTAAACTTTACCAGTGCCCCACACGGCTCGTTCAGCGCAAACAATGCTGCATGGTTGTCTGGTCTCGCCTTCGCCTTCGCCTCACTCGCCTCGCATTTTCACTTGTTTTCATTGCACTGAAATTGTCCGTGTACTTGCCTTACTGAGATTTTTTCTCGCCTTTGTGTATGTGTGAGTGTGCGGGTGTGTGTGTGTGTTGACAGTGCCTTTGACATTTAAAATGACATGAAATGCTTTGCTCGGCGTTTCCGTGTGTGCGCGTGTTTGCGGGTCGATGTGAACCGCAGGGCAGCATTTGCTGGCTTTCATCCTTTTTATCGTTTCTACCAATATTTGCACTTCGCAGACGCACAAGCGCTACTACACACATACACAAACACACACATACATACACACTAACACACATATAGAGGCGCTATAGAATAGGCTGAATAGATCGAGTGTAGGTAGTTGAAAAGGTGGGCAAAAGCATAGACGAATTTACGGACGAACAGTCGCGTAGGCTCGCAGCTTGTCGCTGAACTCGCCTCGCAGACACATTCGGAAGTGACCCTCATACTTTTGCTGTCTTCCGGTGCGCTCCTCTCGGCTGCTTGCTTTCGGCTTTTGCGCCAGCTTCGCAAACGTTCATTGAATTTTGTCTCCATCGCTTTTACTTACATAGTCGCGTGTTGTCTACACAAACACACACACACACACATACTTTTAGGCGTTCGTACTTCAAGCCTACTTGATGTCTTACAATCCTTTTTGGTTCCCCAACTTCTGATTTGCGACTGTATTTCCTCGCGTTGGGCTTTTGTCTGGGTCCGCAGCTTGTCACTCGCTTCTTCAGCAGCCGCCTTTCGGCGTCGCTAGTTCGCATTCGCCTCCAGTTGTGCTACAGTATTTGCGTTTCCCATCAGGCGGCAGCAGAAGCAGCAGCAGCAGCGGCACAAGTGAAGTGGCATCCAGGAAGTGCGTTGAAAGCAAACACAGTCAAAAACATTGCAAGCTGTGCGCTTGCGAGCGTGTTTTGAGTGAATGGTATTTGCTGCGTTCGTGTCTGCGGCTTTGACTCTCCGACTGCGTGAGTGCGCGAAACGTCAGCACAGGCGGCGAAGCTTTTCGGCCAGCACCAAGTGTCGAGCGTATATAACTTAAAACGCTACAAAACACATGAATGAAAACAAAAGAAAAACAAAAAAAGAAACAAAAGAACCAATACTAACACACTAACGAATAACGAATAAGAAAAAAATTTAGTAGAACCAAACCAAACAGGACATGTGCGAATCCTTTTTAATTGCACAACTCGTCGCTGGCTAATCAAATCTGAAACAATTCCAACAACGAATCCCACAAACCTTGGGAAATCGGCAGCTGTGTGAATTCCTCTAACATTAGCAAATTGTCGAAATACAAAAGCAAAAAAAAAAATACATATAAATTTACGCAAATATCAAAACTCTTGTAGAAAATATACAAATGAAAATAAAATAACAACCGATCAGTGAGTGTTTGCGCGCGTCTGCAAATGTGCCTTGTTGTTGTGTGCAAAATATCGAAATCGTTCAATATTCATTGTGAGAAATGTGTGAAAAAAATTTACTTTGAAAACACTACAAAACCATAAACTTGAATCTTCAAATCCTCGACTTAATAGGAGCGCAGCAAAAGGCAAAGGTAAGATCCAATGAAATTTTTGAAATTTAATTGAAGGCATATTGATCTCTATTAGGTATACTACTGTGTCCAAAAAATAAGGTGACATTTGAATTATCGATTATCGTGGTGGTGCATTATGAATTTCTTCCGCCGGGCCAAACAGTCAACAAGGAATATTATTTGAACGTTATGCGTCGTTTCCGTAACGCTATCCGCCTAAAAAGGCCGGAATTGTGGAAAGACAATTCTTGGTTTTTACACCACGATAATGCACCATCCCATACTGCACTCGTAATTCGTGATCATTTCGCCAAAAACTCAACCCATATCGTTCCGCAACCACCGTATTCACCTGATCTGGCTGTTCAGCAAGCTCAAAAGACCGCTCCGGGGACACCGTTTTGATACGATAGAGGAGATTCAAGCCGCAGCGAAGACGGAACTGAAGGCCATCCCGGAAAGTGACTACAATCAGTGATTCGAAGATTGGAAAATCCGTTGGCATAAGTGCATTGCATCGGGAGGGGATTACTTTGAAGGGGATGAAATTGATTTGGAAGAATAAATAAAGAATTTTCAAAATAAATACAATGTCACCTTATTTTTTGGACACAGTAGTATGTAGAAGTACTCGGAAGTTACAAAACAGGGGCACATTTTTTTAAAATAATGTTTTTAGTTTTTGTATTTAATTTGGCTTTAAAAAATAATAAAGACTGCTGAAGATTGAAAAGTAATGCAAAAAAATAATAATAAACATCAATGAATGATTTGATTATCTTGGACCTTCTAGTGCCAAAAAGTATACTTTATAATGATGATTTATTGAGGTTCTCGAGCAATGAGGTTGAGAAGGCAGTTTATAGAAAGCGGCTGAATTGCTTTCTTTTCAGCATATGGCATATGGAAAGAATATGTTTTACACTTAGGTAGGTATGAGTGGCTACCCAAACGCGGAACCCACTTAGGCCGTTAAGGCCCATTGTGATATCACAAACAGGACCGCACTCATGAAATCAAGTTTGAGCCATACACGAAGCCTAGTAGACTGTGAATAGTCTTATCGACTAGATTGCCTAGATTGTGTAAGAAGAAGTTGTGCAGGTTATTTTTCCTTATCCTTAATCCCTAATTTCTGTATCTTCCGCAAAAGTAATTTCTAGGCTTTTCAATTGGTACATGGGACATCTAACAGTTGCAAGAAAACGTCAAACCGATGTAGCTGGTGTGGCGAAAAAAGCGTTTGGAATGTCCTTAAAAATTTTTGATCCGAAGGTTTTGGCATGGGCTGCTGTTAAATCTGAAGTAAATCGTAGTCATTTTATAGTCATAAAAAATATAATGAAAAAGCATTAATGGTGAATTTTTAAAGGCAAACAGCATCAGATCGAGGGACAAACAGAGTAAAATTGAAATGCAAATTTCGATGACATTTAATAATCGACAAAACATGCTGTCTCCGATTTTTTAAGTGTATATATAGGAGGATAGGATAGGATATTTATTTATTATATAGGATATTTATTTATTTAGTCCAAGTCAAGTCCAAGTCTAAATCAAGTCCTAAGTTTATGCACAATGAACTGCTTAGCCTGACTGCTTGAGGAACTTCTTTTCACAGGCTAGTTTCTGGGCTCACTCTCACATCCATCTTATTCATCCAAGTCCAAGTTGTCCAAGAAATATACATATTTGTATGCAAGGCATTTGCTACTTTGGCTATAACATAAATTTTAAATTAAATTTTAAAATTTTTTAAATTCAAATGTTGTCTAAAGGGAGGTGCCAAGGGTAAAGAGTGTATTTGTTAGGCTTGTTTAACTTGTTAAATTGAGAAACAAGATTTGTGTGCGCGATATGACAGATACAAACTTGAATGATATTTCATTCAGATGGTGTATGAAAAAGGTGAAAATCTGTTGTAGCTAAGGAGAGTAAGTTGGATCAGCCGTGGTTTTACAATTAAATTGTTGCAATGTTTGAAAGTCTCCTCCTCATTGATGAAAAATCACATAAATTTTGTTTTTTCTCCACAATAGTTTGTTTTAATCATGTTAGCTGTTCGCAACACAGTTCTCTAATGGTTTTTATTAGTGTCCGACCGAATATTCGGTTTCGGCCCAAAAAGATGTTTCGGTCGGACACTACTTTTTATGTTTATTTTGTAGGTCATTGTGGATAATTTGTTTTACAACTCATCAAACGTAGAACATCACACTTTTTGAATGGACAACTTCTTTTTGAGTTGCAAATGTGATCTGGTCTCTGTCCACTCACTGTCTTACTGTCTTTTGCGCTGAATGTTTTCATACGGAATGCTGTGTTCATCACCTCAAACAATCTAAAAGAGGAAATATTCTTTTTCCAACCTACAGAGTTGAGCAAAGTGGGCTCAGTGGGTTCTATGTGGCAGCTTCGCCAAAGAGTCAAAGAAGAATTGTCTCAATTATAATTTAAAATAAAATATAAAATCAAGTCAAGATCGATTTAATCGAAATTAAATATAATTATTTCCAATGTAAAACCAAGCCTTAATATATTTTTTGATTAAACATTATATTCAAACATTGTAATGTGTAATTTTTAATCGCTTCTGCCGCATCAAACCAAAATCAAAGCAAATCGTTTTCTTGATGTCAATGCACCGAGTTTACTTTTTATTGAATGCCAATTTCGAAAGCCAGACCACAGGTAAATAACGACGATGGCAGCGTTGAATCATGAAAGTTTAGCTGTTCGATTGCCGCTGTGTCAATACACAATTTTGCTGCCAACGCTAAGGAAAACATAAAATACATATAAAAATAAAGAGTGCAAAAAAAAAAGCGAAAGATAAACAAACCGTTAGACATTGCAGCAAAACAAAAATGAAAGAAATAAATGGAAAAACAAAAGCAAAAATAAAACAAGAAATGAAATTACACAACAGAAGAAAATTTCGTATTTGCAGCTTTCGTATGGTGACGGTGAATGTTGAGTGATGATGTTGTTGTCCTTCGTATTGTTGCCGTGGTGCAATATTTACTAGTTATCAGACGTTGAAAGTTGGTCCTGGCCAGGACTGCAGACGCAACCAGCCAACCAACCAACTAACCAACCAACCAGCCAGTCAGTTTTGATGTTTTGGCAATGCGCATTGTATTTGCTATTTTTTCGCCTTTTCCCTGCGTGTGTGTCGCTCGCTTTTACGGTGACATCGAGTGACTGGGTGGGCAGCTGGATGAATGGATAGATGGATGGATGGCAACTCTGCGCTGATTGGAATAGCGCTCATCGGTGCCTGCTGCCTGCTGCCTTCTACCTCAGATCGACACCTTTGCATGCGCGGGCGGTGTGTGCCCGTCACTGCGACTTGGTCTCGTCTCTTGGGTGTTCGAATGCCGCGCACCGTTGGGTTGTTTGTGTTGGTGGGTTGGTTGGTTGAGTTGTTTTATTGGATTTGCGGCTGATTTTTCGTTGCTTTGCGGTCGCTGGTAGCTGGTGTCAGCCTTTTGTGTCTGTAGAGACGGACCGAACAGCGGAATACAACAACAGCACAAAGTCAAAGATGGCCTCATTCGATTGGGTGCCAGGTCGAGCCGAGCAACGAAGCGGGAAGTTACGCGAGAATGACGTTGGCGCACTTTATACGGAATACAAACATATAAAATTTATTATGGAAACGTGTTTTAATTAAAGTTGCGAAATTATGAGCCGCCAATGCGCGAATCTGTCTCTCGCACCGCCCCGCCCCACTGCCGAGCGAGCGATCACTTTCAGCAATGTGCGGTGTGAAATGAAGTTTGTGCTTTGTGTAAAAGCTTTTGTGCTGCTGCTGATGGTGAGCGGTGTGTCAGCTCAGCCCAACTAAATGTTGTAATAGTTGCTCGCAGCACGCGTGTGCTGGCGCTGTCTGGGGCTGTCAGTTTTGAATTTGAAATTTTGAAATTCGCCTTCTTGCCGGGCCAAGGGTATTATGTACATACATACATACATACATACATAATGTGTGTGTGTGTAACGGCGCAGCATCCGCGCCCGTCGCTCCTTTGATTTACGGGTTGATATTCACAAATATTGTGCGCCTAACGAACTGTGCCATTTACACTTTGGGCTTTATTGGATTTGCTGCCTTTTCGCAGACTCTTGCCGCAGCAGCAGCAGCGTTGGCTGGCGGTTGCGGGCGAGGGTGGCGCTGAAATGAAAAAAAAAATATTTGTTCCACTCGGATAAGCTGCATTGAGGAGCAGCAGCCAGCAGCCACCAGTCACGAACGTCAGCGCCAGTGTTGGGATTTTCATACGCAAAACCAATAATGACATGACTTTTGGTTTGATTGGCAAATGCTGCACCCGAGCAACGATATTGCGACTGTCTACGTGTGTGTGTCTGTGTGTGGTCGGGTGTTTGTGCGTGTGGCAGCATATCAGCCATGAAGTACTCTATAAATTCATGCTCTATTAATCGCGCCCACCTCGCCCAAATATGAGCCAAATAAAAACGAACTCGCAATCAATTGAAAAATTGCGGTCATTTATTATGGCGCGATTGGCAAGCAAAAGTCGCAGATTTGAACAACGACATACACGGCGCTTTATATTTTTTGTAATTGGGTTACAAGAATTTTAAATCAGTACAAAGTTGAGTGCATAATTTGCATGTCAACTGGCTCATAAGTGCGACTGGACTGAGGGGGCAACTGAAAAAAGCTAGAAAGGTTTTCGTGTGGCATAAATATTGTGCAGCTGTAATGAGTTGAAGTGCAAAAGTGCAAAGAGAGTCGACTAATTACTGCACAGCTGCTCAAAAGTAGCTTTTAGATGTAAATTACACCGTGCGACAAAAATTAAAAAAATTTTTCACACCGAGAAAAATCCATATGGGCGTGAAACTAGAGACCAAATATAGAAATACTGCGTACTCAGTTTTTCATTTCTACATCCTTTGTCCTTTTAAAAGGACTTCAAAATTTTGAAGGGTATAAAAAATAAAAAAAATATAAAAAATACTTAACCTCCTTAGAATACGGCTATATGCATATCAAATGAAAGAGGAAAGGCTCAAGAATTAAAATAAAATAAATTTTCTATCTATTTGTAAAAACAGGATATGAAAAAGGTCCTTTGAAAATTTTAATCCTTAATATCCTTCAAAATTTACATCGTATTTTCTTGAAAAGTAAGTATGTTAGAACCCAAAATCTCCTTGATCACGTGTCAAAATGTCATTATTCTCGCTTCATTGATTTTGTATCTTTTCATTATTTAAAATACTGATACTCAAATAAATTAGAATTTGTGTACTTCATTAGAATTGCAGCTTCCGCCTTTTTTTAATAACTTTCGAACTTAGGGTAATAATGAATGAATTTTGACACGTGATCAGGGAGATTTTGGGATTTAACATACTTACTTTTCAAGAAAATTCGATAAAAATTTTCAAGGATATAGAGGATTAAAATTTTCAAAGGACCTTTTTCATATCCTTTTTTTTACAAATAGATAAAAAATTAATTTTATTTAAATTCTTGAGCCTTTCCTCTTTCATTTGATGTACATATCGCCATATTCTAACGAGGTTAAGTATTTTTTATATTTTTTATATTTTTTATCCCCTTCAAAATGTTGAAGTCCTTTTAAAAGGACAAATGATGTAGAAATGAAAAACTGAGTACGCAGTATTATTATGTTTGGTCTCTAGTTTCACGCGCATATGGATTTTTTCCGGTGTGAAAAATGCCGTCGCACGGTGTTTTAGTTGCAAATTATATAGTTTATCTTAAATGATTTATATATTTTTACTAGAATTTAATTTTTCGTTTACAACTTTTGAGTCCAATACCAGTTAAAAAAATTTGGCAACTAAAATGAGATACAGATATTGCGGATGGGTTTGAATCCCTGCGCCACTGATTCCAATATTACATCAAAGTTTATCTCCCATATCCAACTTTTAAAGAGGTTTCCATATAAACTGCGAGTTTTTATAAAATGGGCTCACAGCTTTTAAAACTTTTTACCGAACTTAGTTTATCCCCATGTCCATTACTGAATGAGTCTGCCATATAAAATTCACAAATTTATGAAAAATGACTTTGCAATGGTTTCAGGTTGCTCTTAGATTGTTTCAAAGTAATCAATTTTAATCATTTTTCCCAAACATATTTATCGTCTATCTTCAAAATTAAGGGAGGCCGCCATAGAAATGTAAAAGAAAAACTTTCCAATAGTTGCAGATTGTCTTTAAAAAGGGTTAAACGTGAGAACAACTTTTTCCTTTTTGAACATTATTTGAACATAATTAATGCCGAAGTCTTATTTTAATGTTTTTTATGAAAAAAGCTCCCTATTGTTTCTAAGTTGCTGCTAGCAGCGTTTGTTATGTAAACAGCTTTAACTAATTTTTTAAAACATTTTTTAAACTTACTTATTGTCGAACTCTGACATATAAAACAACTGATTATTATGAAAAAAAAATTCCCCAAACCCCCCTCTCGATTGTCCTTAAAAAGTACTAACCCCCATTTATTTAATTTTTTTGAAAATTTTTCTCTATACATATTTTTTTTGGTTGATATTTATGAAATCAACGCTCCCCATTGATTCTGAGTAGAGCCTAGAAGGGTTAACTGAACTCTATTTGATTTTTACAGTCTGTCCAAAACTATCTATTTCATGTATTTTACTCTTAACCCTTACGCTACAGGTTTTTAGTGGGGAAAGTTAAAATTTTAAACTTTACGTCTTAGGCTTCTATGTGGTTGTATTAGCAACATTCCATAAGAAATTTTTTAATTTTTATACTCGGACCCTGTATTTTAGAGTGTTTTTCTATGAGAGCAATTACATTGTTGTGGCTATAATAATTACTTAAACATAAAACTTTTTACGCATAACGAAACTTTAAATATTTCTTCATTTACTTCAGCCAAAATTAAAAAAAAGTATCTAAATTGAAAGAAAACGTCAAATTAAAAAGTTCTCTAATTTTTTCTGCTTCTTCTTCCTTTACTATGTCAAGATATACCATTAAAAAAACGTGTATACTTCTCTTCCTTAAACTTAAATATTCAGTTTATTAATTTCGTATTTTTCCTAAAACTTTAAACTATTCTAAAGACCAACAAAAAAATGTATTCTTACAACCATAGAGGATGCAGACGTCCACAAAGTAGCATGTAGTAGCAAAGGGTTAAGTGAGCTGCCACCCAATCTTCAACCCTAAATATGTAATTTCGTCTGCAGCATCAACAAAATACTTAAATTTATTTGGCTTATTTTGTTCAAATAGCTATAGTCGTTTTCTTCAAACTCAATTCTTTTTGTAATCTTTCCAATTTCAGAATTTGATTTATCCCAAATTATGCAATCAAAATGAATCACCAACACAACCACAATGCCGCATGTCACACTTGTCCATTTCATTTTGTGGCTATTTGAAATATCTGAAAAATGCTTAAATATTAAATCATTTGTTATCGTTTCACAAATTATAAACCATGTTTAAGCGCAATAAATAACGCTGATAGCAGCTGTTTGAGAGAATCGCTGCCGGAAATGCTGCACAATAACACTTAATTTATCTCAGAAATATCAAACTAAACTCTAAAATTTCTCACTTCACTCACAACGCTGTGCAGTTTTCGCACTGCTCCAGCTTCCGAAACGCTCATAATCGAGCAGCGAGTGCTGAGTGGACGCTACAAACGGGAAAGTGAAAGAGACATTAAGTTTTCAATGCAATAAATAACGTGCAAAGGATATAAAGGACATTTTTATTTCTTAAATAAAATGTTTACATTCCCATACATGCACACATCACACATGTGCAGTAAGGCTTATGTACAACACATTGCCACATATTAAACTCACGCACATTTATATGCCTACATATAAATGTGTTTGTATGTATGGCTGCGTGCGTGCGTGTGTGTGTAAAATATTTTTTCAATGGCACAACGCCATAAGATAAAACGCATATTTATGGCTTGGAAATTGTGCCATTGCAGCTCGTCGGCCATTGCTATGTAGATCGCAACTTTATCTGCTGTCGCAATAAACTGGCCAGTGTTGTTGTTGTTGGCGGTGGTGGTGCTCAAGCAGTGTTTAACGCGTGTCATAACTGCAGATTGAAGTGTGTGAAAAATCATGACTGCTTGAAATTAAAATGTAAAGAGAAAAAAAATAGCACAAAGAGAAAAAAATTGGTCGTGACGTAGAGCGGCCGCAAGTGCGCCAATGCAGTTAAATCGTTGACCGTTGATAATGACATTAAATTCTTAAGTGAAAAAATCATAAATAAAAGTTATGAAGCAACGTAAAAAAAATTGTCTCAAAATAATAGTTATCGGTAACCTAAATAAAAAAAGTCATAAATAAAAGTTATGAAGCAACGGAAAAAATAAAAATCACAAAATAATAATTATCGACAACGAAATATATACATACTTGCTACTTATAAGAGTTATTATGCAACTCGAAAATATTTATTACATGATAATAGTTAAAAGCGACATAAAAAATTTCTTATTGGGAATAATTATTATAAAGCAATAATTATAGAAATTTCTTAAATTAGGGTAATTTTTTTATTCCCAAAAATATGGATAATAATTATTTTAGGTCTCTGGAATGAATGAATGTCAAAGCAAAATTTACTTTTGCCGTCATTTGTAAAAGTTATAGCATCTGTCGATAAGGTGATGACTTTTGCGCACCCTGTATTAGTATTTGAGGGTCGAATAAGAAAGTGACATGAAAAATCCAACTCAGGAGAGTAGAAAAGTATGCGTCGGTGATTTCGGAAATTCTCAGATACTATAAAGATTTCTTTGGCTTCTCCATGAAAATACTTTCCTAGTCTTCCTCCATTTGTTGGATAGTTACAGGGTTCTACTGTCAAATGTGTGTTGTTAAATAAATAAACCTTTCTAAACTTCTAGCTTCTACATTGATTTACTTGTCATTCCGCTGAGATTTTCTAGAGTTTTCCATGTTTTCTCGGCCTAATAGATGTAGAGTTCTACTATCAAATGTGTTTTATTTTAAGTGCTCATCTTTACTAGTTTAGAATTTACAAGCGTTTTAAGTTGTTAAAGAAAACTTTTCAAAACTTTAAGCTTCAACTTTGATTTTCTTATCATTCCGGTGAGATTGTCTAGAGTTTTCCATGTTTTCTCGGTTTAATAGATGCAGAGTTCTACTATGAAATGTGTTTTATTTTAAATCTCTTTCTTTTCTAGTCTCATAGTTATAGGGGTTTGAGACCTGTAAGGCATGTAGGTAAGTTTGTTTATCTTTTTCGAAGAGATCACCGGAAGTTCAGATATAGCATTCCAAAAAAGCTAAAAATAAAAAAAAAATTTGTTAAGAGTCATGTGACGTTTTTGAAACCCAAAACCTGGCTCCTTGCCTTAACGAACCTGCCCACATTCTCCACACACACACACACACTTACCACACATCATCGGCTTTGGTGCGTGAGTCATTGTGTGCGAGCCTGTTTTTTCGGCAGGAGAAGAAGCACTGAAATGAGTGAGCGCCCACTCGCATCTCGTTCACAATACAGCAGTGAGATACGCAGAAGCTGAGACGGCAATCGAGGTTGACGAAGCATCTTAACAACTGTTCACTTCATTGCTGTCGTTTCGTCTTCTGCTTCCTATCGCATGTTTTGCGTTCGATTTCTTCGGCCCTTGTGTGTGTGTGTGTGTGTGTGTGAGTGTGCATTTCTCTCGGCTTTATTTATTATTCCCCAAGCGTAACGCAATATTATCCACTTGACCACTTTTGCCTTTTGGACAATTCAAATTTTGCATTAAATGCCGCATGTCAAACAATGCGTCGGCCCGTCACACCACAGCGCAACGCTTTGTTTTCTGACTTAGTATTTTGTTCCTCGAGCAGCGGCGATGTGGCTAAATTCGGTCGCACTCACTCGACTGTAACATTTTGCGGACGTGGCGGCATCGCTGACTTGACTTTGATTGTTGTCTCCGAAATTATTCAAGTTGTTGCTTTCGCTTAGTGCGACTATGTCGTTCAATGTTCTAGTTGAGGCATAGCATAGCATAGCAAGTTGAATGTTAGATAATAGAGAAAAGATTGCAATTGTGATACGCCAAAAAAGTAGTCATAAATCAACAACAATAACAACACAATAAAAACCAAACTGCCGAAAATATGCAAATCGATAAATTTGTGCACAAACATTTACGTGTAGTGCACTAGAAAAATTGCAAATTGCAGCAAAAAAAAAAAGAACACATTTTTTATGTAGCAACGAAATCTACACAAATTCGAGCGCAGTGTACATACTGAAATCGTGTTTGTGGTTGGTGCTGCATGAAAAGGCAAATAAATATTGTTTACAAAAATCACTCACGTAGTCGTCGACTAAACCACTCCAGCGACAAACACATCCGTTCCACCCCAAAGCGCCCGTCGTCAGTCGGATGCCCAGTGTTGTGTTGTGTGAACTTTAGCGCGGACAGAATTTTGTCGTGTTTTTTTGGTCTGACAACATGGGTTATGTTCCTAGCAAATTTGGCTTCCCTCATGTTGTCGCTTGCAGAGTTACCGAATCGAAGGTTCTCATCGCACAGTGGTATGGAGATTAAAAAAGTATAACACCGTGCGACAAAAATTAAAAAAATTTTTCACACCGGAAAAAATCCATATAAGCTTGAAACTAGAGACCAATCATAGTAATACTGCGTACTCAGTTTTTCATTTCTACATTCTTTGTCCTTTTAAAAGGACTTCAAAATTTTGAAGGGGATAAAAAATAAAAAAAAATATAAAAAATACTTAACCTCGTTAGAATATGGCGATATGTATATCAAATGAAAGAGGAAAGGCTCAAGAATTAAAATAAAATTAATTTTCTATCTATTTGTAAAAAAAGAATATCAAAAAGGTCCTTTGAAAATTTTAATCCTTTATATCCTTGAAAATTTATACAGAATTTTCTTGAAAAGTAAGTATGTTAAAACCCAAAGTCTCCTTTATCACGTGTCAAAATTTCATTATTCTCGCTTCATTGATTTTGTATTTTTTTATTATTTAAAATGCTGATACTCAAATAAATTAGAATTTTTGTACTTCATTAGAATGGCAGCGTCCTTTTTTTTTAATAACTTACGAACTAATAAAGTTAGAGTAATTAAATTTTGACACGTGATCAGGGAGATGTGGGGTTTTAACATACTTACTTTTCAAGAAAATTCTGTATAAATTTTCACGGATATAAAGGATTAAAATTTTCAAAGGACCATTTTCATATTCTTTTTTTACAAATAGATAAAAAATTAATTTCATTTAAATTCTTGAGCCTTCCCTCTTTCATTTGATATACATATCGCCATGTTCTAACGAGGTTAAGTATTTTTTATATTTTTTTTATTTTTTATCCCCTTCAAAATTTTGAAGTCCTTTTAGGACAAAGGACAAAGGATGTAGAAATGAAAAACTGAGTGCGCAGTATTGCTATACTTGGTCTCTAGTTTCACGCACATATAGATTTTTGGCGTAATTAATATATTTGGAAGCAATTAAACTCGATCTTATGAAGAATTGCTCTCGCTGCGAGAGTTTAATTCTCACTACGTTTCTTGGATTAGCTGGGAGCTTTAATCGCCTGTAAACTACAATTTGCTATAAGTGGATGATTCTTGGACTGAAGAAACTTAAGGACTAATTTCATGCGATGTTCCAACCAGTAGCGCCCACAGTATTTTATTTTAAGGGGTTGGGGTTCTGTTCACAACTTTTAAGCCCAAAACCATTGAAACCAGAATTGTTACCCAAAATGTTTGTAATAAACTTAACTTAAAATATTTGGGAAAAAATTTATGCGAAATCATTTCCAACTCACACTGCCACTTTAAATGGTATCGTTACGAAGATTTTCCCCAACATCGTTGACTTTGGCAGATTCAAGTCAAGTGTTGAATTGAATGAAGAATTTATACTTCATTCAATTCATTGTTTTTGGCTGAGTGAAAGTTCAAACACTGGCCTTGAGATTCATTGGACAAATACCCACTGAGCTACGAAAACTAACTGTAACTTTAGCCTGTTAGTCTATTAGCCATCAGTTGGGCCCACTGTGCCGTACCGACTAAGCAAATGTGCATAACATACAAATACCTAAACAACTAAATATATCACTCCATTTTTTGGAGAAAATAAAAACAGACACCGAAACTAGGACAAAAAAGAGAAATCCTGATATTTGTTTGTTTGCGCAGCCAAAGCGAAGCAGAACAAAGCGAAAAGACGCACCAAAGATAATTCGCTTAAAATCCAAATCGAAACCGAATGCAAACACAGCAAATAGCCAAAACACCAAAATGGAAATAAATAAAATTCAAAAAGCAAAAAACTAAAATAAGTACTTTTTTGTATGTGTGTGCGTGTGTGTGTGTTAGCTGGGCGAAAAATGTTGTTACCAAAACAATGCGCTTAATTATGGAAAATTGCTATTTATTTTTGGATTTCTGCGCTGCGCTGTTATTGTTGTGGTTGTTGTTGGCATTGTTGCGGTTGTTCGACGTTCAGTTGTTGTTGTTGCTGTTTACCGAGGCTGTTGTGATAAACAGGCATATGCAATATTTTAAAAGCGGTTTTAATTGTCGCCCGACGCGGAATGCTTTATTTGTTTGATTAAATGGCAGACCAGATTTGAAGGTTTTGGCTTAGCTTTAACACACACACACACACATAGAAACACAGAAACACACATGTGCAGCCATGCATTTGTGCATGTTTGGCAAATGTAATTTGTGTGTTTTGCCACAAGTCAAATGGGCGTTGGGGGGCGGGCTTAGTAGCAAGTCACACATATTAATTTCTTTGCGTTATTTATTGCATCAGCACAGCAAAATTAATAATTTTTATTACACCCAGTTTTTTTTCCATTATTTATGGTGTTTGCAATTTTAATTATTACTTTTTATACATTTAATTTGAAAATATATTAAATAATTTACAACTACATATTTTATAAATTATTTTAGGTTTGGTGGTTAGGTTTCATTTATTTATTATACAATATATTTTTATTTTTTTAATTTGGCAGCTGTTTATTTATTTTGTGAACGTTTAATCAGTATCGAGAAAATGGAATCTCTAAAAAAGACAGCTGACCTATAGAAATCTTGCATCAAGCGGCATCTTGCATCAAGTTTATTATTAAGGATTGATAAAATGTTATAGGAAACCTAATTGTAGAAAAGGAATTAACTTAAATAACTGTGGATATTTTTACTTATATAGTGTTATAATATATATATATCTTTTTTTAAAGGGACTGGGTGTCCATGGAACGAAACTCATGCAGACTGAACTAACAAATTGTATGGGGACTAAAAAATTAGATAACTATACAAAATATTCAGATTTAGATTATTTTTGATGAGTATTCAGAACATTGAGGTCGATTAGACAATTAGGGATAGTCAACAGAATCACTAATAATATCGAGAAACAATTTCGAAAAATTGTTTGCTTTCAAGTAACTTAAGGTTTATGAGAGAAGAAAGTCATACTTGGTATACGAAGGATTGGAATCTTTAGGGAAAACGATAGGAAAACTATAAGGAAAAACTAATAAAACTCACGAATTTGGAATTTTTTCAATAGCTTTACTTAATATTAGACACATAGAATAGATTTGTAATAAAAGGCGCCTACGCTTCGATTTTACAAAGGAAGAATTCAACAGTTTGAACTCTGAGTTATGAGGACGTATAAAGATTAACAAGAAGAAGACTTTTGGTATGATGGGGCTCATATGATAAGCAAAAGACGCGTTTGAAATAAGAAATCACTACCAATTCTACGAATTCTTTAATTCACTTAACACTTGAATGCCCAAAGTAGTCATTTTGAGTACATTGAGGTCTTTTATTGTAAATAACTTTTATTGCATCGCTTTCTAAAAAAATATCGTACGTGGCTTTTACTAATTTTTAAAGCTAAATGGAATAAATAAACTAAAAATATTGTAAAAAAAAATGTTTACCCCAATTTTGCAACACTTACCGTAAATGCCCAAAAAGAGTCATTTTGACTACCTATATAAAATTTTCAGCAAATCTTAATTATAAATGGACAAATATGCATCTTCAATTGCGAAATACGAACACAAAATTCGGTCTCACAAACCGAGTACACAAGAAACTGGGTGCCTAACCTTACCTAATCTAATCAATTTTGTAATAGTTAATAAAAACGGGCTAACCTAACCCAACCCAATCTAATATCCACATTTGGCCAACTGATTCGGTCACATATGTACATATGTATTACTCGCATATTTCGACGATACGAAATGTCATTATTACAGGTCGAATGGGTTGCCTGTTTGTTGTTTTTATTTTTGTCGAATGCAGCACATTTTGCCTTTCGCATTTCTATGAAACAAACAACGCATACAGGGCCGCAGTCTAAGGCACAGCATTTACATACATAGTTATTATGCAATATGTCAATTGGTCGACCGTTTCAGAATTGGGCACATACAATCGGGCTTGCGCCAGAATTTCCATTTATTAGTCTTGCATCCTCTACAGGATAGCAAAAACTAAAAACCAAAAAGGTAAATAATAATAAGCAGCAGACTTTAGATTTGAATTTATGCGCTGCAACGTGGACGCAATTTTGTTTGGCAATATTGTTGAAATTTCGATGCAGCAAAGCTGTTAGTGCGAAATTAGTTGAAATTCTTGTGTTGCTCACTTAGTGGTCACGAAATTTACTAGCAGCGTCGGTTCCTAATTATGAGCAAACAATTTTTTTTACCGAAATTTTATTGTACTTTTTGTTGCCAATTAGAAAAGGTACAATGATTTTTGCCAAACTTTCGTCAACTCTCATTCGAACTGTGTACTCTGCCACAACGCATTAACTTTCGCGATGAGGAGTGGAGTTTCAAGTGTTTTATCGGAGTATTTGTCAACTTTCTGAACTATGTGCCCTCATCTCATCTCATGTCAATTCATCTCATCTCATCTCATCTCATCTCATCTCATCTCATCTCATGTCAACTCATGTCAACTCATCTCATATCATCCCTTTCATCTGTTCTGATACTGACTTGACTCTGCCTGTTGATAGCGCAATAGGTCTGCATTTTTCAAGAATGACTTAGTAGCCAAATTGACTACCAATTCTCAGCACTATGACTGCATAATAATCAATTTGTTGGTCTAAAATTGAAGATAGGTGAATGCACAATGTGTGGTTTTAACCAGACGATTTCACAAGCCACACAACATGACAGATTTGGTCTCTATGGCAAGACCAAATTTCTGGTACATAGAATTTTAAGGTTTGTCTATATCAACTGGTCTTCAAGATGTTGCGAATTGGAGCTATTTGATCATTTGAAGAGCGTTCGGCGAAAAGTTGTGTTTATGCAAATAGATGCTTGACTCTCAACATTTACAGAAAAACATTCGTGAAGTTATATCCGAAAAACCAAACAACCCAAAAAAGTTAAGCTCTATGACACGCGAAATTTCTGAAACTTTGTACTTTACGATTTGGAGAAGTCATCTGGCTTCTAAGATATTGCGATTTGGAACTATTGGAACGACAACACATATAATGAAAGAAATTAGATAAATACCGTTTTGTTCGTTTAAATTTGATGTTATTTAGATTTTGTTCTCTTTTTGAAAAATGTACAAATAATTTTAAGAACATATAAAATAATATAAAAATTTAATATAATAAATATTGTTACGAAAACGACTAGTTCGTATCTGATTGTGCTTGAAAATAAAACAACTTCATTTATTCAGCACAAACGCAGTCAAAAATCAACAATCACTTCATTTACAAATTTACACTTGTTACTACTACTATTGCATGTTTCCCCTTTGCTTGCTCAATACAGACTCGATCCTCTGCGCTGCACACTGCTGCTTTTATACTAGTTTTCTTATCGCGCCGAAGTTTCTTGCACATTCTAGTTGTACTCTCTACCTCGATTGTTCTAGCACAGCTCATCACCATCCTTGCCATAATTATAGCATGCCGGCGTACTTCAAAGTGCATCCCTAACAGTATGCTATTCATGCAAAGCACAGCACAGAGTGCTTCATCGTTGCAATATAAATAATATAAAATAATATAAATAATAATAACAAAGTAAATTTGAAGTTATTTATATTTTGTTTTGTTTTGGTAATGTAATGTAATGATAATGGGTAGGGACACTGCCCTTGCGCACTGCAACCTAGTAGGTTTATTGTGCCCCTTGAATCATCTGGTGTTTTATGTGCTCAGGTATTGAATCAGACCTTTCTGCGATATTTGCATCAGGTCCTCATCACCGAGAATATGTTTCCCTAGAAACTTTGCACGTCTGTGTGCCAGAGCTGGACAGTTTATGATAACGTGTTCCATTGTTTCATCGACCTCATTGCAGTATCTGCATGTTTTGTCGACGACCAAGCCAAGTTTGTGGAGGTGGTAGTTACAGGAATAGTGGCCGGTTAGAGCGCCACATAGGATTTTGAGTTGTCTTCTGCTAAGAAGTATAGCAGATTTAGCTCGTTTTGTGTTAAAGTTTAGGAATCTTTTCGAGTGCCGTAGTCCCTCAATATTATTCCAGTATTTTTGTTTTTGTTTCTGGATCCATTTGTGGATGTCCTGTTTTAGGTCGGTTTTACCGAATCCAAACATCGGGCCCGGCCCTATGAATGGGCTTTCTGCACCATTTTTTGCTTGTGTGTCTGCCCTTTCGTTGCCATCATGGCCCTCATGCCCAGGAATCCAGACGAGCACAACCCTGTTCTGGGTCCCTAGGGCGTTGAGTTCCTTGTGGCATTCAAGCAGGATTTTTGATGTGTAGGAGTAGCTGTCAAGTGCTTTTAGAACAGACAGACTATCCGAAAGTATGGTGAACGTTGTTCCTTGAGGGTGCATTTTAGCAATTGTTCGAACTGCCTCATATATTGCATAGAGTTCAGCTTGAAATATTGAGGTATTGTAGCTCATCGGAAGGGCTAAGTTGACCCCAGGGCCCACTACTCCAGCTCCTACACCACAAGGTGTTTTAGAGCCATCGGTGTACCATTTTTGAGCGTCCTCTTTTAACCATTTCGGGTTGTTGTCCCACTGTTCCCTAGTCGGAAATTCAACTATATATTTCCTTGTTGGGCTGAAATGGGGTTTCATGAAGTCAAGATATGAGGATTTGTGGAGGGTGTCCTCTATTTGTTTTAAAATTGCCAAGTGGCCCGTTAGGTTGCCCTGTTTAAGTAGGTTATGCCTATATAGCGTGAGTGCACTTAAGATTGCGTCCTCTTGGATGGCTATATGTAGCGGTGTTAGATCGAGTAAGGCTTCCATGCCGGCAGTAGGGGTTGTTTTCATTGCTCCCGTTTGTTTTGGTAAAGTGTACAAACAATTTTAAGAACATATAAAATAATATAAAAATAAAATATAATAAATATAAATAATATAAAATAATATAAATAATAATAACAAAATACATTTGATGTTATTTATGTTTTTTTTCTGTTTTTGTAAAATGTACAAACAATTTAAAAAAAACGTATAAAAATTGGGCCCTCGAAAATTAAAGGCTCGTATAGAAATATTTCCGATCAGCCTGGCTGTACTCAACGTTGACCAGCGTTGCCATATTTCCCTTGCGATGCTAGCAAAGCGCACACGCGGCGGGTGGCCAGCGCAGCAACGCTGGTCACATTTAAGCTGCATCGCGCATTCCCCGTTTTAAATTCAACAACAACAATGAGAGTAGCAAACACAACAGGATGCACATTTTTTATTATATCCTCTGGCATCATATTCGTTATACGAGCGGCACATTCTCCGCGCCCGCAACGTCCATCAGAACAATGCAATTTTATTATTTTCTCATATTTACATTGGCTTTTTAAAGCACACACACACACACACCCACACACATACACACACACAAGTAAAAAACATTGCCAGCTGCAGTTGTCTAAGCGCACACAATACTTAATCATTCAGCGCTCTGCGCGGCTTTGCAGCGTCCGCAACAACAGCCGCATTGCATAACACGACAGCAGCCAAATCGCTCACATGTCTGCATGCGCGACACGAAACCATTTTTCAGCGTGCACAAGCGACATTTTGTCCGTCGGTGAAAATCATTTCATTATTTCGCATCAAGTTATTCGTTTTAATTTCGCCACTACAATATTTTCAGTTAACTGCGGCGGCGGCTTTGCCACCCACCAGCGTGGCGAAAGTATCCTTCGTGCACACACACATACACACATCAACAGCTCGAACACAACTTTGCGAACAGACACACACGTACAACGTAGCCTTTGATCCTTCAAAGTGGCATTGCGAGAAACGCCAGCTGCGAATGCAGATATTGAAACGGAAGCGGATGCGGAAATTGGTGACTTTGCCAACTTCTCACGCTTGCACTGATGCGATTTACTCCGTTCATCGCACGCTACTTTGCCTTCTCTATTGAGGTCCTTCGTCCGAAGCTGGCTTATTCCTTCTACGCTATTTGACTTTTGGTTTAAATAATTGTTGATAATTTCAGCTTTTATTAAATCTTAACGAACATGTTGAAATTTTTGGTTAGTGGTAAAAGTTTATCAAAGTTTAAAGGTTGAATTTGAATGAAACAAATTCAACAAAGAAAGTTGAAAGATAAATTAAAAAAAATTTATTTGATTTGTTTTGAATTACTGATTGTTATTTTAAAGCTATTGGATCAGAAATTTCGCAATTCTTTAAATTATGTGTGAATCATGAGAGAAAATATACTGGATAGTGATGCAAGTGGACCAAGGATGTCTAACACTGGTATACCCCAGAGAGTCAAAATGACTTAATTGAGGTGTTTTGCTATTTGGTATCGACTTGATAGAGAACTATTTTATAGACAGTTCTACGTTTCAAACTTTAAAATGAGCTCTACTAGTCCTAACCTCTAATGGCAATTCGATATTGGACACGTTGCTACCACCTTAGCGGTTGAGCTTTTAATTACACCGTGCGACAAAAAGTAAAAAAATTTTTCACACCGGAAAAATCCATATGGACATGAAACTAGAGACTAAACATAGTAATACTGCGTACTCAGAATTTTCATTTCTACATCCTTTGTCCTTTCAAAAGGACTTCAAAATTTTGAAGGGGATAAAAAATAAAAAAAATATAAAAAATACTTAACCTCGTTAGAATATAACGATGTGTATATCAAATGAAAGAGGAAAGGCTCAAGAATTTAAATAAAATTAATTTTTTATCTATTTGTAAAAAAAGGATATGAAAAAGGTCCTTTGAAAATGTTAATCCTTTATATCCTTGAAAATTTATGACGAATTTTCTCGAAAAGTAAGTATGTTAAAACCCCAAATCTCCTTGATCACGTGTCAAAATTTCATTATTCTCATTTCATTGATTTTGTATCTTTTTATTATTCAAAATACTGATACTCAAATAAATTAGAATTTGTGTACTTCATTAGAAATGCAGCTTCCGCCTTTTTTTAAATAACTTTCGAACCAATAAAGTTAGAGTAATAAAATAATGATACGTGATCAAGGAGATTTTGGGTTCTAACATACTTACTTGTCAAGAAAATTCGATGTAAATTTTCAAGTTTATAAAGGATTAAAAATTCGTAATCCTTAAATTCTTGAGCCTTCCCTCTTTCATTTGATATACATATCGTCATATTCTAACGAGGCTAAGTATTTTTTTATATATTTTTTTTATTTTTTATCCCCTTCAAAATTTTGAAGTCCTTTTAAAAGGACAAGGGATGTAGAAATGAAAAACTGAGTACGCAGTATTACTTACTATATTTGGTCTCTAGTTTCATGCCCATATGGATTTTTCCCAGTGTGAAAAATTCTGTCGCACGGTGTTATATACAACAAGCCTTTTTTTGTTTTTATTCTTTATTTTCAATTTTTCTTTTTTTACTAACGAGCACACGAGAACAATTGGTGATATGTAAATGAGTATTTATTGAAAAAGAATTGATTTAAATAACATTTTTAATTTGATTTATCAGAACAAAAAGATGAGAACAATGTCCTTTCACAATTTTGTACGTTAATTTGCTAAAATTTTTCAAAGAATTTCAAAATCCATTTGCAAAAAATATATTGCGTACGCCCATTTCTATATAAAGTTTCCAGTTTCAAATGCATGCAGATTTTTTTCATAGTAAAAAGTACATTTGCTCAACGAAATACATTAAACTTTTTTTTTTAAGCTATAGAAATGGCCGCTGCACTTTAGGCATTTGCCAAATTGGTAGCGCTTTTTGTGTGCGCAAAATTAGATTCGAAAATGCCAAACACTGTCGGATCGGGCATTAATTGTGTGCAAATATAATTAAATCCCATTATGTCGGGTACGTGCAGTGGCGGCATGGGAGATGGGCCCATCAATTGCAAAATGCATCTGGGTCGAAGTGCTCGCGTTTTATTTGGCTCCTGTTGTTGGTTTTTTTTTTTGCTGTCCTGCCGGTTAATTACGTTGGTGCAGTTTGGCGGCGTGCAGCAGAGTTAAACTGCCAAATATTGCCAACTGCGAAGGCGATCTGCGTGCAAATGCAGCGCGAATGGAATTGGTGCAAACGGCAGTCGCTGCTGGCGGCCGATGGCTGCGAACGCAAATTGGATTTTGCTAATGTTGCTGGCCGTGGCTGTGTTGTTGCACGCTTCATTGCTGGTGTCATTGCTGTTGTAATCGGTGCGGCCGCTCTTCGCTTGTTTGTTTGTGTTTGTTGTTGATGAGATTTGGAGCAGCGCTGTTGTTTGTTGTTGTTATCTTAGTGCAATACCGTTTGTTGTTGAGCCAAGTGTGGTTATTGACGTTGTTGTTGTTGTTGTTGCGGTAATGGTGATTGCAACGGTGTTTGCGTAGGTGGTCGCTGCCGGTGTGATTCACGAAAGTGGCCGCCAAATGCAGCGTCCCTCCACCATTTCCATTGAGCACTAAAGTGTCATAAATTAATTGCAATTTGCACAGCTCGCATTGTTCAGCTTTAATTAAAGTGCAGCAGCAACGCGTCGGCCACACGGTCAACTGTGCCAAACGGCAGCACCGTTGCCTCCGCGGAGCTGTTGCGGTTTCTGGTGTACGCTGCTGCTGCTGCTGCTGCGGCGGCGCGCTGTGGCTGCAATGCGAATCTGCTTGCACAGTCAGTGGCGGCGGTGGTGTGCGGTGTGCCGTTGCATCCTGTGGCGCACTTTGCCAAAGTGTGTGGTTATGGACGAACGAAAGTTTCATTTCGCTGGTGGTGTTGTTGTTGGTGCCGAGCTAAATTGCAAAAACGGCGAAAATAATTTAAAAGCTTGATTTAATCTACAAAAATGTGTAGCATCGACAAATTTGCGGCTGTCGAGGTGAGCGCCAAATTTGTGTGATGTGCGTGTTTGTGTGTGCGTATGTGTGCAGATGTGTGTGTTGTTTGCATTTATTTGTATGCGAATATCGACGCGCATATGAATTTATTCCATCGAGTCGGGCAACAATTTTGCTGCGTGCGCGGACCATTTCCGGCCAACGCGCCGCCCGGTGCGAGGCAGCTTCACTAATTAATATTTAATTATGAAAATTGTCTATGATAGGTGGGTGACAATGTGCCATAAAATTATACGCCACTATCGATTTTGTATGTTGTGAATATTAACAGTGGCCGACAAAGTCGCAGCGGCAGTGCAATTAGCCATTTCAGGTAATGTGCGCATGCGTATCTTGATTTGAAAAATCCGCGGCAAATGTTCCACCACCACCATGTAACCACTGGATGTAACCATGTAAACACTGTATGTGTTATGGGTTTTCAGTATTGCCGAAATAACTCAATTTGTCAGATTTGATGAGAAAGTCCAAGAGGTGAAAAACTGATGAACTGAATTTGGGTTAAGTGGCTGACTTAATGGTTGACTCGTCAAAATGAACGAGAAATTAGGTCGAAGATTTCGACAGACCTCCGAATAGGCCAGGAAATTTATGAATACGACAAAGGGTCTACTTTTTGATCCAGTTTTTTTAAATATTTTTTTAATATATGTATATATTTTATATTTTTATATACAGTGATATGTGCGTTTTTTTACTTTTTACTAGTGTCCGACCGAAACATCTTTTTTGGGCCGAAACCGAAACCGAATTTCGGTTTATTTTTTAATATTCGGCCGAAACCGAAACATTCTAGTTGAAATAAAAATCACCATATCAAGCATTTTTTTCAACAAACGAATTTTACATTAAGTAAATAAAGAACAAACAAACAAACATAACATAAATAAATAAATACTTATTAATAAAAACAATTTATTCATTTTTTCAAAACATAAACATCATAAAAAATCACCCTTTCGTACCTTACTCGCTAATATTAAAAATTAAATAATTAAATATTGTATGCTAAAAAAAAGTTTATTTACATTGGTGGCATCTAAATTACTCCTCCTTTCACTATATATCTGCTACACAATAAAATGTAAAAAAATATTCTAGAAAGTTTCGGTTTCGGCTGTTCGGCCATTTTTTGGTCGAAACTGAAACCGAAACCACTTATTTGGGCCGAAACCGAATATTCGGTCGGACACTATTTTTTACCCTCTGCCTTATGATAGGCCTATCTTTGACGATTTATGTTGGGACTATGGAAAAAGTATGAGGATTTCTTTTCCAAAAGTATAATAATCACATATTGAAGTTTTTAAAAAATTTGTTTATTATTATTTTTTTTCAAAATGGCAGCTTCCCTCACGCTTTCAAATCACCTTATTTTTAATGTAATTTTGAAATTTTGTATGACTTTTCCATAACCACTTATTGTGTTTGGAAAATGTTAATACCTCAAATGCTTCGCGTTCCCTTTATGCTTTCTCCCCTTGTCTTTCTGTTTTGCTTCCAACCGTCCTTCATCGAGCACTGCCGCATATGTCAGTCCATATGTCCGCATGTATGTAGATATTTCAATTTAACACGATTATATGCTCTCGCTCATTAATTTTGCAATTAAAATTTCATCAGCATGCAGCTTATCTACTTAACTTCTTCGCTGTAGATTAATTGCCAATTCTCATAATTAGGAGCCAATAACGCAAGCGTCCTGTGTCAGTATGCGAAAGCGCTGAATACAGAATCGCAATTATGCACAACTCGATCCAGTACCTACTCAGACCATTTTAGAAAGTGGGTGACAAAAAAATGTAATGCAAAAGAAAATTGAAACTAAATTGATTAATATTTGCGCATTTTCACACATCAACTCACAAATCAATACCGCAATTAGTTAAATGGCAGTTAATTAATTTTTATTACACATACACCGCTTATAGGAAAAACTCGTGTAAATATAATAAAAATTGATTGATTAACTGCAACGATTCGCTTTTGTTATCAATAATTTTCTTTTGCAACAATTTTTTGTTGTCTTATTATTTAAAATTTTACCATTTTAAACTTATCGGGTATAATTATATCACATTCGGCTGGATATTTGAAATTCTCTATAACCAATAAATGTCTACATATCTATGAATATTTTACAAAATACCAGTGGATCACCATTGTTAACTTTTCAACAAAAGTTCAGTTCGGCTTCGATAATGTGTAACTGATTATTTAGTGGAATATTTTTTAGAGCCAAAGACCAAACAGAGTTAAAAATCAGTTCTTAACCAAGTTAATTTTCTTAAATTGAGGCATTTTCATGACTGCCTTTTTTGCCATCTTAAGGGGGTCTTCTGGTTACGAGCTGAAAATTTAAGTCTATTTTTCGGAGTAAATTGCGAAGGAACTACTTGAGATAATCCAGTAATTTTTTTTTTATTTTATTGATACATGCTTTATCTTGTAAGATCAAATTTTGTAAATTAAAAGTCATCACACTCGCGACTTTAGAACGACCTTGAGGTTGTTGCCTTTTTTAAACTTGTTGGTAAGACTTCTTCAAGAAATATTAATCGAATTCGATCAATTTTTTTTTCAGTTATTCAGGAGACATATGGCTATGTTTTCCCGTGTACGATTTTTTTTATTTTGAAAATTTTCAAAACTAGGAGGTTTTTTGTAAAAAGTTTGATTTTCGACCATGTTTTTTGGTCTATTGGTGAGTGTAAAAATGGAACAAAACAAAAATTTCAAAATCGTACACGGGAAAACATAGCCATATGTCTCCTGAATAACTGAAAAAAAAATTGATCGAATTCGATTAATATTTCTTGAAGAAGTCTTACCAACAAGTTTAAAAAAGGCAACAACCTCAAGGTCGTTCTAAAGTCGCGAGTGTGATGACTTTTAATTTACAAAATTTGATCTTACAAGATAAAGCATGTATCAATAAAATAAAAAAAAATTACTGGATTATCTCAAGTAGTTCCTTCGCAATTTACTCCGAAAAATATACTTAAATTTTCAGCTCGTAACCAGAAGACCCCCTTAAATAAACATGCATGAACTTTTAAACGTTTTTATTACTTTTTATTACATTGCTCAACATTGATTTTCAGACAATTTTTCATGAGATCTTAAATGTGCAATAGTTATGAAATAAATTGTAATCTCTATTAGTATTAACTAGAAAGTTTTTTTTCGCCTTTGGAAAATCTTCGCAAGATGCCGGTACCGTCCAGTGTGTTGACTTGAAAGGTAAAAACTCGAATTTGTTGATGAAACCCCAAATGCCTGTGTGGGTGGGTTTCTTTGATGCTGAGTTTTTTTTTACCAGAAATCAATTTTTTTTATTTATTTGTTACTTTTATTTTTTATATTGTTTTTTATATTATTATGTTTTATTTATTTATACTGTGAAATGTATTTCAGCAACAAGAAAAATATTCGAATGGGTTTTTGAAATATTATGTGTTCTTACAAATGAAATTGGCAGTGCCTCAATACTTGGTTTGTTTGCTCAGTTCTGAAACAATACTTGATTTTGTATTTTTTGTAGTGAACAATGTTCTCCAGAAAAATTATTCAAACTAAGAATTATTCAAATTAGTCGAATAGGTTTTGAAATATTTAAATATATACCTAATAATATGTTCTTATAATCTTAAAAGTTGCTTGCTCTTGAAAGTTGGTTTGTATGAAAGGTGCTCTCTGATGCTGGGTTTTGAAACATTAACTGATTTTGTATATTTTGCACTGAAGCATATTATTTACAGCTGTAACAATCATTCAAATCGGTTAAGTAGTAAACGTACAGTCAGAGTCAAAAGTTAGTATACAGCAACTATTTATCCTTGTAATCACAAATTTCCTATATATATCAAAGGAGTTTACAAATGGTTTTTACGCCATAGAAAGGCTTATTATGATTGTTTTTACTAGTTTTTGTTACATTTGCAAATATTCATATTTGTAAGGTTTTATTCGCCATTAACCAGAAACAGCGCTGAAAAATTGAGTCAAAAGTTAGTATACAGCAGCACGTAAAAGTCTTTCATCGACTTACACTCGTGGTAAAAAGGGTGAACTAATACTTTGTTGAGCCTCCTTTCGCGTCGAGAACAGCTTGCAGTCTTCTGGGCATCGAAGTCATCAAATTTTTAGTAACTTCTTGGGGGATCTTTATCCATTCTTCAGTCAGAGCTGACATTAGACCTTCCTTTGAAGAAATGGTACGTTTTCGAATGTTTCGGTCCAGTATTTTCCACAAGTTTTCTATCGGGTTAAGGTCTGGAGACTGTGGTGGAGAGCTTAACTGTTTTGGGGCATTGTATAGCAGCCATTCACGGACTGTTCTGGCTGTATGCTTTGGGTCATTGTCTTGTTGGAAAACCCATGGCATCGTCAGTCCTAATTGCTGCGCACTTATTTTCATTTTATTCTTTAAAATGTCAAGATAGTGCTAGTGGTTCATTGTTGACTTAATGAAAACCAGTTTTCCAGTACCCGCGGCCGACATACACCCCGAAACCATTACTGAACCTCCACCATGCTTAACTGTTGACGTGACGTTTTCGGGTTGTAGTTCGCTGTTAGCTGTTCTCCAGACTTTACCACTTCTTTTTGCGCCAAAAATCTCAAATTTTCTTTCATCGCTAAAAAGCACATTATTCCAATATGTCAGCGGCTCGTTTTTGTGGCTTTTTGCGAATGAAACATGTTTTTTGTGATTGGCAGCAGATATACATGGCTTTTTTCGTGGCACTCGTCCAAGTAACCCAGCTTTATTCAGTACTCTGCGTATGGTGGATGCACTTACTGGTTGCTGTTCTTCTTGGGAAATGCTTTTTACAGTTACCACAGAGCTGGATTTTGGCGTTTTCTTCACTTGTCTTACCACCTTCCTTCTTACCGCTTCTGTTAATGCACTTGGTCGACCTGATCGGGGAGCGGTTTTGGTGTTACCCCGCAAGTTGTATCTTTCGATAATTTTCTGAACCGTGGCTCGACTTGTTTTTGTAATTTTTGTAATCTGACCCAACGATTTGCCATCTTTACTGTGTTGAACAATTAGATTTCACATTTGTACCGGAAGATCCTTTCCACGAGCCATTTTCGCACAAATATCACACAACGAGTTGCCGCGAAGGGAACAAATTATTCCCTCTGACTTTGTTTTATATAAATTTTTACAAAATTTTACAAAGCTAAGGTATCTAAGTCTATTTACAACGTAAATTTTTATGCAAGTTAAACAAGTGTATACAAATTTTTGACTCATATTTTTAGGAGATTTTCTGTTTGATGACGTATAAAAGTTGACAATCAATTATTTTCGCGAATGTGACTTAAAGAATTTAAATGTTGAACTATAAGACATACATATGCATACAACAATTTTATGACATGTTCTTACATATAGATGCAATTTGTGATTATGAGCATAAATAACTGCTGTATACTAACTTTTGACTCTGACTGTATATTATATGTTTTTATATAGGGTGTTTTTTTTAGAGGTATAGAACTTCGAATTGAAATAAAACACAAGAAAATCGTTTTAATGTCCATCAATTTGGCTTTATTGGAAGGATAATTTTATGCCATTAATGTTTAAATATGATTTCGGGCATGTGGCCGCCGCGGCTGGCTCGAATAAAGCCAATTCTACAGGTCCAATTTTCAACCACTTTTTCGAGCATTTGGGGCCGTATGTCGGCAATAACGCCACGAATGTTGGCTTCCAAGTCCCCTAACGTTTCTGGTTTGTTGGCGTAGACGAGCGACTTCACATATCCCCAAAGAAAATAATCCAATGGTGTCAAATCACACGATCTTGGTGGCCAATTGACAGGTCCATTCCGCGAAATTATGCGCTCATCGAATGTTTCCTTCAATAAATCGATTGTGACGTGCGCTGTGTGGCATGTAGCGCCGTCTTGTTGGAACCACAACTCATCCACATTCATGTTGCGCAAAATCTTCCATAAAGTTGATCGACAAAGCTCCAATTGCTGTGCACGGTGGCGAATCGATTCATTCGGGTCCTCTTCAACATTTTGCTCTACAGCGGCAATTGTTTCTTCGGTGCGCACTGTTCGACGTCTCTGCGGATGCGTATTATCACATAGAGTAAACGTAGTGCGAAAACGACCCATGGTTAACCGAATTAATTGCTCTGATGGACGATTATGTCGACCATAAAATGGACGGAGCTTGCGGTAAACTTCGCGAACTGAACCATTATTTTCGAAATAAATTTGCACGATTTGCAAGCGTTGTTCTTTTGTCAACCTGTTCATGATGAAATGGCAAACCAAACTGAACATAAATGACATTAGAGTTGCCAGATTTGACCACAAAATGCCAGTTTTATCTCTATTCGAAAAACAAACCTCTAAAAAAAACACCCTATATTATGTATAAACTAAATTAGGGGAAAGTGATTTCATTCAAAATTTTAACTTTTCGTGGTAGCCTTTTGACTGAAACTTTTCTTAGTTAGACTATTTAATTTTACTCTAAAGGCTAATGTTCTTTTGTACACATCAGAGTTGTCCTGTTCTCTCGGACTTATGATGAACAATGTTTACATAGAATAAAATTTTACACAGTTTAGAAATCGGTGAATCAATCGACATGCAACGTAGTCATGGTCAACATTTACATGAAAAAATCTTGAAAAAATAATTGCCAAATATGGATTTATCGATTAAAACCAGAATTATATACACTTTTTTATTTTCTCTGTTTTTTGTTTTTGAAGTAAAAACCAAGCGCCTAACAAATCATTCAGTAAAGTGTGTAGTAAGCTCAGTCGGTTTGTGGTTGCATCTGCTTCGTAGTTCAGCTCATTTGTCCTTAATGTCTTGAAATCTCCCTGTCTCATGGCCTTTTCTTTATTTTATACAAAACAAAAAAAAAACGCTCAGGATGAAAGTCCTTATATGGGAAAGCAAAGCAATACTTTGGCTGCCAAACGGAAGTGGGGTTTAGGTAGGAATTTCTAATACAAGTTGAAATACTCGGAAAATTTTCTCCCAAAGTAGAATTCTTTAAAATTTTATTTTTTACAAATGTAAGCAAAAACCGTCTACGTAAGCTTTGTATTGTACATTAAATTTTGAATAAAGTTTAAGTTAAGCAAAATTCATTGACCAGCGTCATTATTGTTTAATGTCTTTGCAATGAATGACACGTTGCAACTTTCACATTGCATGCCAAATGCATTGAAAGGTCGTTTGCATGAATTTCGCATTGATGAAAAATGTTCGCTTTTGTGTCACTGACGCATTGTACGTACATGTTCAATAACTCGAGTTCATTTTAAAATGACATCCTTATTAAAATCGGCGCAATGTTCGTTCCTTCGCTCGTTCGGTTGGTCGTTCGTTTGTTCGCTGAATGTTTTTGTTATTTTTTGTGCTGACAATTTCATTGCACATGCCACAACACAGTCGACGTACACAAGTGTGTCAAGGATATGCGAAAGGATGTGAACGGTCAGAGTGGGAGCGCGTGCGGGCAGTGGCGTCGCGGCAGCGGGACATGTGCGGAGCGAGCGAAATTATATGCTATTCTTCTATTTATCATTTCAAGCACACACACACACAGCCGCACAGTCTGACACGCTTAAGCGGTGGCACTGCATGATATTGACAGGAAATTGTGATTTTTTTTCTTTCACCCATCGGTGCCCTTATTGCTGCCGCGGCTGTTGGCTGTTGCCGGCTGTGGTCAGCGCACAAATCATTGCACGCTGGTTGGCGCGTGCTGTGGGCCCAGTGTGCGTGTTGCATGATTTGCTCGTTTTTATGAAAATATTATTTCATGTTCCGTTTGGCGCAAAATATTTTGCATATTCTTGCACACTTGAGAAAAAAGAACTGCACATGTTCCCACACACACACACACACTCACGTAGACTCAATGTGTGCGTTAAATTTTAACGAACTTGATTAATCAGCTTACGTGCTGTGAAGTGTGCTGCATTCATTGCGGTGCCCATTCGCCTCGGCACTGGCTGAGGTATGCGATAATACACACACACACACACACACGCACCCATACACATACACAAAATACACAATAAAGCGAGTAGTATTAATGGAATGAAAAAACCTGCCGCACAAAAGTCACGAGTGAAAAAGTTCGGTATCCTGCGATATTTCCAAACGACGTTCCAGGTTGTAAGTACAGTCGTGTCTGGGTATAGTGAACACCCTATATAGTGAACACCTCGATATAGTGAACACCCAAATTTTGACATGGAGCCTCTAAATATTGAACACAATTTTGAAAGCAATTTCAAGCAAAAAACAAAAAGTGTATTTTGAGCAAATAAAACAAGTTTTTGAACAAAAATGTTAACCTTGATATAGTGAACAACCTCAATACTGTGAACAGGCCTTGCAATAATTAGTTTACTATATCCAGACACGACTGTATATGTGATTGTATACTTAACCCTTCTGTGAGCACCCAGGTCTGGCCAGACCATATTGAATTTTGGGTTCACTTTTAGTAATGTTGAAGTTAAGCTATCGAGTTCATATTTTATGATATCCTCAACTGATCCTTTGCAAACACAAAAGCCAATACATATACACATTTTTTACAAAAACAAAAAAAGAATAAAATAATAAATACAATAAAACCCGCTTACCTCGGCTATAGGTAAATGCAATGTTTAAACGGAGAGAGAGAGAGAGAGAGAGACTGTAAATAATAAGAAAACCGTCCACCGCTGTCCGGTCTTATCAAGAAGTAGGTGGACGACACAACACACGACAAGGCAAACCAATACAACAAAACTTTGAGATAAGTAGCTACTCGTCTTCATCAACCTCTCGGACTGGATATACGAATAGTAGATATACTACTGTGTCCAAAAAATAAGGTGACATTGTATTTATTTTGAAAATTCTTTATTTATTCTTCCAAATCAATTTCATCCCCTTCAAAGTGATCCCCTTCCGATGCAATGCACTTATGCCAACGGATTTTCCAATCTTCGAATCACTGATTGTAGTCACTTTCCGGGATGGCCTTCAGTTCCGTCTTCGCTGCGGCTTGAATCTCCTCTATCGTATCAAAACGGTGTCCCCGGAGCGGTCTTTTGAGCTTGCTGAACAGCCAGAAGTCGCACGGCGCCAGATCAGGTGAATACGGTGGTTGCGGAACGATATGGGTTGAGTTTTTGGCGAAATGATCACGAATTACGAGTGCAGTATGGGATGGTGCATTATCGTGGTGTAAAAACCAAGAATTGTCTTTCCACAATTCCGGCCTTTTTAGGCGAATAGCATAACATTCAAATAATATTCCTTATTGACTGTTTGGCCTGGCGGAAGGAATTCATAATGCACAACACCACGATAATCGAAGAATTCAAATGTCACCTTATTTTTTGGACACGGTAGTACACGTCGTCAAAAAGTTGCAAAAGTGGTAATTGAATACCGGAATATCACTACTGGAACCAAACATAGAAAAACCTAATAAAATAATTAAAAAATAAAGAAAGCTGGGAACGCTGAAACACTGCTGTGTTCAAAAATAAAGACAAAAAATTCTGAGTGTCTAATTCGGTGGACTCTAATCTTCTTCACATGTAGAAGCGTTAGTTAGGTTAGGTTATGGTGGCTGCCTCTATAAGAGACACACTCGGAGGCCCGAAAGGCCCATTGTGATACCACATACTAGTATTACTAGTTTAGTATATTTCACCCGTTTTGAAATGTGTATGAAACACTGTTTTTTCCAACATATATTACAGCACACATATCAAGCGGATGGGGAAGAAGCGTTAGTTGGTCGTCTGCTTTATTTATATTTATAAAATAAATAATTTCAAATAACGCAGAAGCGTTAGTTGGTCGTCTGCTTTATTTGAAATGATTTATTTTATAAATTAAACCCCGCCACAGTATATATGTCCTTCTGTAATACACACATACAACCACAAATGACTTGAAATATTAATACAAATTATTCTGCTTATGGGAAATTTTCACTGGGGGAAAACGCAGTGGCCCCTGGCACACCAGAACACCTTTGCAATTAGTAAACGTTTGTTTCATGGACAAATACGTATCATAATCTAAGCCATTAACTTTCAATTGGGTGATCTATATTGAATTTAAATTCAATATCTGAATGTCTCAGGTCAAAAGGTGGAATAAATCAAAGAAAATTTAATTGATTCACTTTGAAGGCTCGGAAATTTCATGATCCTAAGAAAATGCTTAAGTTTGTTGTATAAAAATAAACGAATAAATCAAAACCTGAACCAACGGAGTGATTTGAAATAAAGATTTAAAAATAAACCTTAATGAAAAGTAATTCTAGTAGAATAAAAACAAATCTAAAACCTCTTGAAACACGCCAATTTTTACAGTCATTAGGATTTATTGCTCTACATTTTTCAGTGTATTGTCACTGATTGGGCTGATTTTTAACCGAAACTCGTTTTTAACATAATACATTTGTCCTTACACTTTTATGTACCTACTTCTGCATGTCAAGAAAGCTAACTATTTTTACGTAACTCACGCTCTAGAACTTTAGATATACATTATATCCTAATGTTGCCATCAAATATATTAAACTTCATAAGAAACAGATACAAATGGATAGACATGACTTTCACCTATTACAAAAGAAGGTCTTAGAAACCGAAAATAAAATGATCCAACAGTCACTGTGTATTATCCAATACATTAAAATGTGAAAATTTATTTTGAAATGGCCACTGAACCAGGTTGTTGTTGGTTTTTTAAGACCCTCTTTTCTACTAAATTTAGAAGTTATTGCTTTTCAATTGCTTAAAATACATTTAAATGAGATGTTAAGCTTTCCAATACAATAATTATTTCAACATTGAATTTTTCCAACCATTTATGAATCACAAATGTTTGAGAGACTCACTTGATCTTAACTATCAGGTGTACAACTTTGCTTCCGCCGTTTTTTCCAAAATTAAAAGCTTTATTGCGAAAAAGTGCTTACAGATGTATTATTCAAAGTATTGTCCGTCGCTAGCGACAACTTTCTCCCATCTTTCCGGCAATTTTCGGATCCCGGCTCGAAAAAAGGAGTCCTCTTTTGACGCTATCCATGAAGCAATCCATTTTTCCAATTCTTCGAAGGATTGAAAATGTTGATCTGCCAGGCCGTGTGCCATCGAACGGAATAGGTGGAAGTCAGAATAGGTGCAAGACTTCCCATTTCAGCGTTTCCAGGTACTTTTTGACCACTTTTGCGACGTGAGGCCGAGCATTGTCGTGTTGGAGGATGTCTTTGTCATGTCGCTCTTGATATTGTGGCCGCTTTTCTTTTAGCGCGCGACTAAGGCGCATCAGTTGCGTTCGGTAGCGATCTCCTGTGATGGTTTCACCCGGTTTTAAGAGCTCGTAGTAAATCACACCATCACTTTGAAGGTTTTTTCTCTTCCACCACCATGTTTGTCTTCGACATCGAAATCACCATTTTTAAAACGTTGAAACCACTCCCGACACGTTCTTTCACTCAGAGTAGCATCACCGTAAGTTTCTGAGAGCATTCGATGCGCTTCAGCTGCATTTTTTTGCGAATTGTAACAGAAAAGTAAAACTTCCCGCAAATGGCGAGAATTGGGCACATAAACGGACATTTTCGAGCGTGAATAATACGAAAACAAGAACAACTGTCATTGAAACGGCGATGACAATTCGTTAGGCACTGTCCACACTCACTTTAAAGGCATTACCATCTATGTATTTCAACCAGCCTCAGCCGGTACAGCCACCTATCGGAAAACGGCGGAAGCAAAGTTGTACACCTGATACATGGGGAGATTATTATGCTTTTCATATAATAAAGACTGTAAAATAGCAATTGGGTCATCTTCATCAAGCACAGAAACTAATAATATTCAAGAGTCCTAGATCGAAATAGGTTTAGGTGGGAAAATATTGAAGGTTTCCTGAGTAATGAGAGATTGTTTCTTTAACTCATGTCCCCGCTGTTTGTTAAAGATTTTCAATCATTGTACCTTCAGACCATCTCCATCAAGCACAGAAGCTTATAAGCTTCAATTATGGAATAACTGAATGGAGTCCTTTATAATTTGGGTAAACTCCCAAATATAGATCATTTGGGAGGTTACCCAAATTATAAAGGACTCCATTCAGTTATTCCATAATTGAAGCGTATAAGCTTCTGGATCTTAATTACATACATACTAATCCTTAAAACCATGGGGAGTCCAGTTTCCCAAAAATTGTTCAAGGTTAACAACCAGTTATCAAATTCCGTTCTGCTTAAAAACCTCTAGATAGAAGGTTCAACATGAGAGACAATCTTTTCGCTGATCCTTACTAAGGACATACGTCAATGAACTTTAAACTATTGCATTTAGCCTCTAGGGTCCAGGCCTGACTAGCTTTTGGATGTTCTTACTCTGACTCTGCGTCTATATTCATGTCATTAATAAGCTCTTATAACGCAAGGTTCATCCATATTTACCCATAGAACAGTGTCGAATATTGCGTCGATCGTTAGTCGCTTTTGCCGATACAAAACAAAACAAAATCTCAGATTATGTCCACCTATAACAAAGAAATAGATATCTTGAAGCATGTTGACTAAAAAATGGGTATTTAATGTAAGTAAAAGCTCTACATATCCTAAGATTTCTAGAATTCTTTCCTTGGGCTGTTTATAGTGTTGTGATCATTAGGCAGTAGACACCATAAATCAAATAATTTCTAGTGCACATTTCATTCAAAAATTCATTCAGTCATTCATAATCCATTTGCTGGCATCGTTACCAAGAATTCTGATTGATCCAATGAAATATTTTTTTTTACTTTTAATTCTCTCAGTTTCAAATTAGAATTTCTCGTTACGGACAGTTTTTGTTGTGTGCAGTAAATGGAGAAAATGGCCGTTACCAAGAAATTGTATATGAATTCCAGCAGAAAAAAAAGAAAACAGAATCTTATAAACAACGAAGAACGAGGAAATGAAAGCATAAACCGAAAATAAACCAAGCGACCACGGACCAGCTAACCAACGTTCGAACGACTGAATGCACGAACGAATGAATTCTTTGCTCTTGAACATTGTTTGCAATATTTGCCATTGCTTGGATGCCTTTCGTTTTTTGAAGCCTTTGGCGGTGAGCTTAAGTAGGGGTGCGCGCGCAAGGACGACAGCGGGTCGGGCGTTGTGTTGGTGGCGGTTGGACAAGGTTTAATTTTTCAACTTTTCCAAAGCGTGCCGGGCCGAGTGCCGCCCCGTAGCAACGATTGACGTCACGTAGCGAAAATCTGCTGGCACGCGGCAATAGGCCAACTTCAATCGCTTTCATCGATTGCGCATTGATCACTTGAAGAGCCGACAGTTAAGGTGTGAGTTGTTGTTGCCTGGTCAGCCTCAACGTGTCGTTAGCATGGCAGAGGCGCTGTGCAAAGTGCTCGATGGTGATTTATGGAAAATGCATTTTGGCTTGGCGCGTTCGCATTCCGCAGCATTTCGCTTCAGTCGTCGAGCAAAAGTGTTGAGATTTGCAAGCACTGCTGATGCGCCTTTATCCATTGCAATGCATTCGATTTGAATATTACGTACATAAGGTCGGTTTATGCACACAGATAATGTTGAAAAGAATGAGTGGCAAGTGGCAGAAATTTATGCTCTTCACTTAAAAATTGAGTTACGAGTGTTGATTTTAGCCATTTGTAAGCAATATTTTCTGCGAATTTCTCTTTTCAACATATTTCAATGGGTGCTCATGCTTTCAATGTGGTTTTAATCAAATAAATTTTCACAGTACGATGCAAGGTACAAACAAATGATGAAACTATGATTAAAAACAGTTTCGATTGCATATGTCTGTATGTTTGTGAGGCTCAAAGCTACCATATTTTTGTTTGTAACAAAGATTGTGAGTGAAAAAAATATGGTTTCATGTGGTATTGAATTTAAAAGTTAAGTATGGAACCTCTTAAAATAAGGTGAAATAAAAATAAATCCATTACATTTTTAATAGAAGGCTTTAGTAATCGCTATCTGGCGTTGTATGAGTACGAAAAAAATCTCAGACAGTTTTGTGATTGATTTGATTGATTGATTGATTGATTGATTCATTGATTGATTGATTGAATGATTGATTGATTGATTGATTGATTGATTGATTCTAATTTGAAAATAATTTCCAATTTGCAGCGATATCAGGGAAAGTTTGTGTTCTAATTATAGTCTACGAATTGGGCGCGTTTGATCAAAACGCTGTTTCTTAAATAATGGTTAAATAAAATCAAAAAGTGATAATTTTGTATTCTTCCATAAATATTAAATAATTTTCCTGTAATTAAAAAATATTGATACAAAATTTATTCAATCCGTTTCAAGCTAAAATTGTTCAAAAGTAAACTAGCTCTAGAACTCTAACAAAGAGGCGTGGCGACTTTAAATGTCGTGTGCACACTTCTTAGGCAAATGTTTCATGACTTAAATACCAAAAAGTAATATCGAGACACAGGGTAAAATTCGGGGTTGAAAGGGTTAATTTGGCTCTGTGCAAGAATTATGCAAGAACAAAATTATTAAAGTGCCGCATGCTAACCGAAACTAAAAAGCTTAATAGGGGTGAAGAGGGGCAAGTAGAAGAGAAGAAGAATGAAATGAACGAAATTATCTGCTTCATTGTTGTTGTAAATCCACACTTGAGCCTACGATGAGTGCACTTTTAAGTACACTATCCGGCTTGAGTGCTCTACAATGTCGACAGCAACAACAACAACAATATTAACAGTAGCAGTAGCAGCAGCAGCCACAACAACAAGAACAATACAAACTTAATAAAAAGCACTTAAATCACTTTTGCCGATTATTGTGTGCCGGCGCGCGTTATTCGTGCAACGAGGGGGCGGAAGCGAGCGGACGAACGAACGAGCTAACAAGTGCGCGCGCGCGCGTTATTCACTTTGGTCGCATCTACAAAACGCACTTTATCTGCACGTCATCATAATTTGCTGCCAGTGCGTCTGCTGCCAGTGCGTCTGCTGCAGCCAGTGGTTAGGTTAGGGCCGCTGTTGTTGCTGTTGTTATATAATGCTGCTGTGCTGTTGCTGGAGAATGTGATTGTGTTGGTGATGTTGGGGTTAGGGGCGAAGTTTTCAGTGCTGCAGAGGAAGCAGAATGCTGTGATTGTTGTGGCTTCTTTTTATTGCTTCGTTGCACTATAGACAGACAAGAGTTGGCCTGCAGCATTCATATCGCAAATAAAAAAAATTATTAAATATGAGTACTTCACATTGGCATTATAATCACACATAAGTATATATAGACATAAAAAAATTTATGTAAATGTTTATATATTATGTATATTTTTATACATGCATATTTTTGAAACAAAAAAATACTCAAACAAGCTGAGCGCCACCTAACCAATCTTCTGTATTGATTACAGTAGTGTTTGACACTTCTGAGCGCGTTCTACATTCTATGTAAACAATTTGTTTTTGATTGATTGTAAGAAGATCACATCAATCACATTGTTTTGCATTTGACTAACTCATTGACCTCGATTAGGAAAAGTTTCCAAATTTCTGCTTTGTTAGTCAAGAGAAACATATTTACTTGTTTTGCAAGTAATAGACTCATTGTTCAAACACGTAAACAAAGTTTTAAAATTAGATTTTGCTAGAATTTTTCAGTGCTTAAGCGACCCAAAATGACAAACTGGCATTTTTTGCTAATTTGATAAAAAGTGAATTTATTTTTCACATTCACATTCACCTCACCTAATTCCATTCCATCGTAAGAACTTTTTCTTCACTTGCAGCATTGCACAGTGATTAGTTCCATAGACAAAATTCAAAAAATGTATAGTCTCAGAATTTAACGATTTTGATATCATTTGAAAGGTAAAACTCCAAACTAAGAAAACCCCAAAACATCCGTGCGAAAGCTGCTCAAAGTCGCAACTTTTTTCACAAAAAAATTTAAACACATGTTTTTTCGTCTATTGAGTAACAAAAATCGTAAAAATACATGGTTAGCAAGAAGTTGCTAAACTTTTCAATATAGATTAAGAACAATTGTGGGCATTTTTGCTTTTCAATTTTTCTCAAAATTTGTAAAGCTAAGGCTTCTACCTTACATTTAATTTGAAATATTTTTCAAAATTAAAAATCTTAAAATTGCGAAAACTTAGAAGAAAATATCTAAAAAGTATGTGAAAGTATTTTCCTGGATTTTATTTTTTTTATAAGAAGCATTCTTTCTTTGTCGGATAATGTAATTACATCCTCCGATATCTTTCGATCTCAGAAAAAAAATTAAATTTGAAAAGTGGTCCAACAACTATTTTTCTAAAAATTATGTGAAAGGATTTTTTAAAAATATTTGAAGAAGCATTTTCTATCGAATAATGTAATTACATCCTCCGCTACCTTCCTTCGACAAAATAATTACATTTTATTTATCCCTAAAAGTATGCAATCAGCATGAAAAATTGAAAAACTGCACAAATGCAAAACATATATCTATTATTATCATTTTTATTGCAAAACTAAAGGCTCCCGATGCAATTTCCGTTACTCTTTGCAATTATCAATGTTGAGGTAACTGATTAAATGTAAAATCTGAAAAATTTAGCCAACAGCGTTGTTGCTCTAGCTTTCCAAAAATTACGAAAATTGCAAATTCAAGTCTCAGGCATTGCAAAACTGCATACGTTTAAGAAAAACAAAATGGAGATTTTAATTCAGCAGACCATCATTGACTAGTATACAAAATTTTATTGAGTACAGACCACTCCTTCTAATTTTGTCCCGCGGTTCTATGGAGTCGAATCACTGTGCATTGTGCCAATAAAATGCGTGGAAATGGTAGAACAAACCTAACTTTATTTCCCAACCTCAAAACTGAAATAAAAGCACTTTAAACACTTGAACAAAGTTTCAAAATTAGATTTATCTATAATTTTTTTTAATTAGATAAAATTTGAATTTTTTTTCCCATTTACCTAACCTAATTTTCATTGTAAGAACTTTTTCTTAACTTGCAGCATTTCTCCAGTTTGTCTCAATAAAATGTGTGAATTTCATCGCCACATTAACCTAACCTCACTTTTCATTCTAAGTCAACTTCGAGGTTCACTACTTTTACATGCGCCTCAAGCTTCCTATAGACTTAAATACAATTTTTGTAGAACAAACCTAACTTTATTTCCCAACCTCAAAACTGAAATAAAAACAAAACTTGTGTTTTAGAGATTTAAACATTAAAAGCATTCCTTAACCATTTGAACGATTGACCATCTACTTTGTACACAAACTTTTTGCAATCAGTGTAGGGGGGAAGTCAGCAAAGTTGTCACATGTTTTATTTTTGATCTGCAAATGCGAGCGGATTGAAATATCAAACAATTTTCTCACTTGTGTAGACATTTACAAATTGCTGCAATGGAAAACCACTTCTGCGTACCTTCAACCAGGCTCATTGAGTCAACAGAAACAGCATAAACACCAACAACAAATTCATTCGGCAAGACCACATTGGCAACAGCTTTCCGTCACACCTGCCGACAGCTGCATGCATATTCATGAACCGCATTGAAAGCATTGCTGCGTGTGTGTCTGCGTCTAAAAGTGAAATAAAGTAAAAATATGCGCGAGTGAAACTTTCGAAATGCGAGCATAGACGAGAGAAAATATATAAAAAAAAATAAATAAAAGCAAAGCGTAATGCAATAAAATATTGTATGAGATAAAAATTTCCGGCACACGCGCGTGTGTTGCGTGTCTTCTGTTGTATACGTTCAAAGGCAACTTTGTGCTGAATGGCTCACTTCCCCGGTCCTGCCGCTGCCGATTCATTGCACTGGACCAGCCACACAGAACACAGCACACAGCCTTCCGTCGGCTCCTGTGCTCGCTGCCTTAATGAGTGCAGTTACTGTAATTCCATTTCCTTTCTCTGGTCTTCCGCACATTTGCCGTTTGTTGCTAATATGAAACCATCAAGCTGACATTTAACTTTATTGCAGTTCATTTTCTGCAACAAAATGCGTATGGCAAACCGTACCGCTCCACACCGTTTCACCCCCCCCCACCGTTCAGTTGCTGCATTGAAAAGTATCTGCCACGATTGAGGGTATTTGTGGCATTTCTGGTTGTTGTTGTTGTTGCTGCTGCTGTTAATGCTGCTTTCAGGCTGTTGTTGCTAAGCGACTTTGCTGAAATCTCTGCTAAAGGTGAACGAGAGACTTTTCGTCTACTTGTCTCCCCTCCCCTACAGCTGGTTGCGGCTCTGTGCCTGTGATGCTGCATTTAAGACTGACAAACAGCAACAACAATTATCACAATGGGCGAGCACCAGTTTCATTTAAATGCGTTCAGAAATAGTTCACACAAATGCAACAACAAACATGAGCCAGGCTTATAAACGACAAAACTATTTCAACTAAGTAAGTGTCAAGAATGTCCTTTAACATTTGTACTTTAAGTTTTTAAATACAAAAATTTTGTTTTTGTTATAAGGCGTAGACTCGAGTTGTAAGAGTAATGTTTGTTCGAGATAAAATCAATCAATGAAAATCAATAGGAAGCTTTTTTAGGATGCTTGAAAGCAGGGACCCAAAATAACAGTTATGATTTTTTAAAAATTCGAAAACGTTGCCCATTTTTAAGAGATATTTATAAATTTTGGACAATAACTATTATGAGGAAAAAAATACTTTTTTCGTCATTTCGTAACTATTATTCGTGACAAATATTTTTTCTGTTACTGTTATCAGCAAGCAATATTTTTTCCATTGTTCGGTAACGTTTATTTTTTGAAAAATATTTTTTCCGTCATCGCATAACTGTTATGAGAGAAAAATATTTTTTCCGTTCCTCAGTAACGTTTATTTTTGGAAAAATATTTAATACGTTGCTCAGTAACGTTTATTTTTGGAAATATATTTTTTCCGTTGCTCGGTAAGGTTTATATTTTGAAAAATATTTTTTCCGTTGGTAACTATTATTTTGCAATATATATTTTTTACGTTGAAAATACCGGCACACAAAATAAATAGATGTCTGATCGGTGAATGCGACTATAAATTTTCTATGGAATTAGGTTCGCAGTTATGCGATGACGGAAAAAATATTTTTCAAAAAATAAACGTTACCGAGCAATGGAAAAAATATTTCTTGCTGATAATAGTTATTAGGCAACAGAAAAAATATTTGTCACGAATAATAGTTATACATAGATGTAAAAATAATTATTTCAAAACAATAATTATAAGTAACAATTAAAATATTTGTTACAATGAAACAGTTATTTTCCAACTTTTTTCTAAAAACGTTATAACTGTTATGTCCCTGATGAAAAGTGGGTAGCTATAACTGCGCTACGCCCAGATCCTTGTTGTGCCCCTTAGCAGTATTAATATACGTTTATGAGTTGTAGTTGTGATCCAAATTAGATTATAACGGTTAGACGATGAGTTGCTAGAGAGTAGCTAGAGCCCTGGTACCAAGACCTTTTTCAACCGCTGAACTCGGCTGCTCTCAGGTTGGCTAAACGTGGTTTCCTGATAGAAAGGTTGAAGCAGAAAATGTGATCCAAAGTTTCCAAATTATGCTGTTTCTTGCACATTTTACACCTTTACACCAGTGACACTTATGAGCTTTATTTGGAAAATATTCTCATATTTTAAGTGATTATTAAAAGAAGTCTAAGTGGATCTATTCGTGGCCTCTTTGGCCAGTCAGACTCACTCAATCTCTAACCACATCGAATTGAATCTAATTTAACCTAAAGTTGAAAACTGTACGCAGTCTCTTTGAGTTAATAAATGAATAAATTTTGTTCACTCGCAGCAAGTTCGGTGAGTGCTCAGATGCTCATTCATTTGCCGAAATGTGCTGTTCAACTTTTGTTGACGTTGCTGCTGGCCGCTGGCAGCGCTGGTGTAATTTCTCGGCCGCAAACAAACGAATGGCTGACTTTTGTTAGTGTGTGTGTGTGTGTGCTTTGTGCACGGCATCGCGGGTCCATTGTATTTGCATTTGCTAAATGTCACTTGACCATTGACCATGACGATGATGGACAACTTTTTGTTGCGCTGTGCTCTTGCGCCGCTGCAGCGCTCATTTGGATTGCCTAACTTTGACATGTGGTCCTCGCTGTCACAAAAAATGAGCACCACACAAACAAAAAAAATGAACCATTATGTGTGATGGCAAAAGTTTTCATTTTTATTTCGGTGTGGGTTTTCGCTTCGCTGCCGAATCTTGCGAAATGACATTGCACATGAATGACGTCATTGCATGGTTGCACTGCCACTGACACATCCGCCAACTAATTGCGAAATTGCCAAATGAGTCTGTCTCATGAATTGCGATGGCACGCGCCCAAGAAAGGCGGCGAATAGAAATGAGGCAATTACTTTCGCATAGGCGGCTTATGCGCCCGAAAGTGTGCTCCTCGTGCTATTGTGTGGCAGCGCGCCATTTGTCTAAATGAAATTGTCAACGACATGTTCGCATCTGTTGTTGCTTTGAAACGCTGAAAACATTCTAATCGCGATGGCCAATAATAATTCTTTCGTATTGTTGTTGGCTAAAATAAGCGATCGTTGAAATATGCGGCTTAGTGTTTGATGCGCAGAATCACAAGTCTAATGGGGCGTGGGTTCGTATGCTGAGCAGAAGGGAACCAGGGATTGGAGCTGAAATTATTTGCTTGATTTTGTTAGCAAAGAAAATATTTGCTTAAAAATATTCTAGTTTAGTTATGAAAAAGTGTTAATTGTAGACATGATTGGAATTTTTCTAGGACTCTGAGGACACAGTTGGTCCAATGTTTTTCCAGCAAGTGTATGCAACTTGTAGGCAATGATTTTGTAATTTTTTTAATCAAAATACTGATCTACAGAAACCATAACTTTTTCATCTGACTAAAATTGCTTTCTACGATAAAAAGTTTCAAAAGAAATAGAAGACACTGCAAGTTAAATTAATTGAATATGGCGTATATTTATCAGTAATTAATTCATGTCTGTGGTTAAATTAATTTTAGAATTTTTGTAACTTGAGTTTTTTCTTTCGTAAATCAATGTGTTTCATCTAAAAAAAAACTTTACCAGAACAAAATAGAAATTACATCTTACATAATACAAAAAATGTAGAATTTTAAAAACCTAACCTATTATTTTTTGTCTATTTACAGAATTTTCGACATTGATACATCAATAAAACGCTTTTCGTTGGAGCATTCGTCGAACAGAAGGTATTTTTTCACAAAAGAATTATTTAAAAGAAGTAGAATACCATTTATGCTCTGGACAGCATAGTTTCGGTCAGGTTAGGTTGGGCAGAACGGGGTGCTTTAAGGTCCAAAATAATGTCCGAAGAGGCTGGTAAGTTTTAAATGATCGAAATCAAACTAAACAAAATCAACGTCCCTATCATTAAACGTTTTGCCGGCCAGAAAGCGATGACCTTATAACTTGAAATGTAGCGCAATTGCATAGAAGATTCTTTACAGTCTCAATTTTCTCTTTCGCAGCTACGCAGCTACAATTCTTCACAGTCTCTATTTTCTCTTTCACAGCTACGCAGAAGCTAGCTGAATTCTTAGAGTGGTGTGTAGATAGCAGAAATTTAATCCATGATATTTTTTCCATTTTGTGCAATAACCTTTTACCAATTTTTCTGGTAACTTCATTATTGCGCGTTCATAGAACTTCTGGTCCCGGTCAGTAAAAAACTAAACTAATTCGATTGTAAATCCACTGTAAATTGACAACATGATGCAATTAAGGTTTCGATGTGGTTTGTGTTAGTTTGATGCTGTTATAAAGACGTTTCAAGCGATTTTCAACTGTTTTATTGATAAACCTGATTTGGTCTTCATCAACTTTGACCAAAATGTTAGTCATCTTGGAGTGAAAAATCGAATGAAAGGATAACGAGAACGAAATTTCTTAAGCCAGTTCAGACACGTACAATTAACACTATAAACTTTACATATCTCGTTGAGCGTCTCAGTGGCTTTCTGGCCATTACAAAAATAAGTACGTAAAATATGTCGACACTGAATTTACAACTGGAACCAAAATTGCGCGTAATTTACTTCAAAAACAGTGATGATAATTTTGCTACTCGCAACTAACATTGTCGCTGTTTTAAAATAAGCTAAAAGTGGCAGCTATGAAATATCAAAAGTGTAGTATGTATTGTTTTTTTTTTAATTATTTTTTATTAGTTCAAGTTATAATTTATATTATAATTTTTTTATATTATAATTTTACACATTTGTCTTTGATTTCACATTTTTATTTCCGTCTTGCTTCAACTTTTCTGATCGACTGCTCCTAGCTATTCTTTTTTCAGAATTTTCAGAAAAGGCAAAAATGACAACGTTGATCGTTCTTCCAACAATTTGACCTCATCTATTTGTGAAAATCGAAATTACTTTCATGCCAACCCAATACAATTACACTAATTACTCGTATCTAACATTTATAAATAATACATATATTTCTCTGCAGTGGTGCACATAAGATTTCATTTTGGGGAGGGGAGTGGTTTGCAACTTTTAAGCCGAATACCTTTCGGAACTTTTTTTGTACCAGCAATTTTTGTGTTTGGGGGGTTTGAACGCCCAAGCCTCCTGTTTGCGCCACTGCTTGTCTGACAAAATGAATGAATTTTTATCAAATTGTAGTAGATTTAAAATAATGTGTAGTCGGTGTAACAGAAACGTGAATGTTGCAAAAATTTTAGCAGATCTACTAAAACCTATCAACATTTCTATCAGCTCCAGGTGACATGGCTGCTTTAGTGTTTCTGTTTTATAACAGAGCTGATTTTCAACATATTTTCAAAAATGAAATTTGAAAGTCCAGAAAATCAAAGACAACGTATTTGCATCAGCATTTCCATCAGCTTGACCGATATTTGTATTAGTATTTATTTTCATGTATAAAACATAACTGCTTTAAATAGTGATTCTTTTGTGTGGAAGAACTCTTCAGCTTTTCCACAATGAACAAAAGAGTCAACACAGTATGAAATTACAAGTATGAAGCACTTTCAGGGGGAAGGCAAATGCATTAAGCTTAGTGCGTCATCGGACTGTTGTGCCAGTTATCTGTTTTCAGCACACGCTGGCTGCAAGTATGAATATAAATTAATAAACTTACTCCGGTTGGCCAACACACTGTTGCAATATAAATGCAATGTGCCTGTTCCAAAGTTTGTTGTTGACAACAAAATCGTTGCTGGTGCGTTTCTTGCTTCCATGTTGGCGTCCATTGTATGCGCTCGGATTAATTGGACTTGAGTTGAGGGCGTGGCGCAGGTGGTTGGCGCTGTCGGTGCTTTCGAGTTTGTTTTCCACTTTAGGAGATTATCACGTTGATGTTGCTGGCACATCATTTTTTTTCCATTCAGTGAATTTTAATTATGTTAATCAGTAAATCGGTGAATTGTTCTGCTCTGCCTTGGCGATTAATTAAAATGTCAAAGGGAGATTAAAAGCTCACCGATAGGATGTTAAATGCCACTTGTGCTGCAAACGAAGTCCATAAGCTGCCTTTTCTTCTTCATTATCTGCTTTGTTTTCTTCTACTTCCATGCTTATATGAAATGCTTTGTCTTTTTACTGTGTTTTGTCTATGGCGCCGCACCGAGCGAACGTGGAATGGATAGCGAAAAACCAGTTAAGCAAATCTGATTAAGCGGGTTAAAGGTGTTCAGTATGCAGGAGCGGGGGTGAAGAAGAAGAAAAGCGTTAGGCGTTGCACATACACACGCGCACAGTTGCATTTGCCGCATTGAACACAGTGTGTGTGAAGAAGAGAAGCAAAGAGAACGAGAATGAAACGAAAACGAGTAGTACATCTGTTTGCTCCATGGAAGTGCTAAGTGTGAGCAAGGGATTTGTTGCTATAGTTGCCGATATAATACATCGATTGCAGGTGAATTGAATTGGACGAAATTGAATGCAATCAAATTGGTCGGGACGGGTCGGGTGGGACCGTTGGAGGCGCCGGCACGGAAGTGTAAACGTCGTCTGGCATTCACTGGCAAAGAGAGCATAACAGCTGCTGCTGTTTTCGTCGCTGTGTCAGCGCGCCGAAAAAAAAGCACAGCAGGTGACATTGCCAACGAAATTCCAACGTTTCGTCACTGTGGCTTTCGTTGTATGCAACAATGCAACATGCAGCAGAATTCGAGTTGCGAATCGTTTGTATTTTTGCTGCATTTTGGATTCGATATTTCCGCTTCCCGTTGAGTGCCGTTACGCAGCCGAAACGCTGAAGTGTGCTGTTGCTGTTGCTTATGTGTGTTGTTGTTTTTTTGTTGCTTATGCAGTTGTAACGGCTACATTCAAAAAGCTTAGAATGTCGCTTTAAATAAATTTGAGGGCAATTGCTACTTCAGAAATTTTGCTATAACTCTTAAATTGATTGCGATTTTTCAAAACTGCAAAGAACAGAAATACAAAAGACAGACATAGGTTAGGTTAGGTTGGCTTAAGTTAGGTAAAGTTTGAACCATTATTAAGTGTCTAAAAAGTATTTTTTTTAAGTACAAATTATAACATTTAATAATTATGATAACAGACATTTGGGTCTACCAAATGAAAAGAAAAACCAAATCTGGCTTTAACCCTTTCGACGCCGAATTTTACCCTGTGTCTCGATATTACTTTTTTGTATTTAAATCATGAAACATTTGCCCAAGAAGTGTGCACACGACATTTGAAGTCGCCACGCCTCTTTGTTAGAGTTCTAGAGCTAGTTTACTTTTGAACAATTTTAGCTTAAAACGGGTTAAATAAATTTTGTATCAATACTTTTTAATTACAGAAAAATTATTTCATATTTATGGAAAAATACAAAAATATCACTGTTTGATTTTATTTAACCATTATTAAAGAAACAGGGTTTTGATCAAACGCGCCCAATTCGTAGACTTCAATTAGAACACAAACTTTCGCTGATATCGCTGCAAATTATTGGGAATTATTTTGGTGGTAACAGTAACAATTTTGTAATTTGCTTTGAATTCACTTCCAAAAATATTAATTTGTTGGTGCCTACTTAAATTAAACCCATAAATCAATCGTAGCTTTTGCTGTACGATGACAAATAGGTGAAGTTGCTCTCAGGCAATTTTGGGGTCGAAAGGGTTAAAATGGCTGAAGTAGCAACACTGATGTCGAACATTCATGGTTGAAATTTCCATACGAAAAAAAATCAAATTTCGACCACGGAACGATGCTTGTAGTAGTAACAATACTGCTAATTGTTATCAGTGAATAATGCCATAAAAATATGAAAAAGCGATCTTAACTTCAAAGGCATCGCTTGCTTGACAACTAAACGTTATAAATAATATTTGGTCATAGTCCAACTGGATCGACTAGTCAGATTTTTGCAAAAATTTGTATGGTTTTGAAGACACAAGGAATGGGGTATCATGAATTTCAAACAATTCAAGTGAGCTTCTTTCTGATTGAATGTCAAGATACTCGTTGACCAGAACAGAACCCAACCTAAACTTCACTAAACCTATTATATGTAAGTAATTTAACAAGCACCTCAAATAAAGCTTCATTAATTTCACTTTCCAAAGAATCGTTCGTTTGCTTTTTTCTCTCTCACTCCTAAATAATCTTTTGATTTTTGCATTTTTGCATAATTCACACACGAGCATAATTCAGCAATGTGACAAATACAGAAGCATTTCCGGTGTGCCGATTCGAGCAGCGGGAGGAAGGACGATTACCGCTGCCATGGAAATAATTCAAACGCAAATTTGTTTTCTTTTGGTGGAATAGTTGGCGTTGACCGTTCGGTATGTACAGAATGCTGTGTGGTTTCATAAAAAAAAAAACCCATTGTCTTCGCACATTCGCGTTTGTGTGTGTGTGTGTGTGTGTTGGTGTGAAAGCTATTTAAGTAATTTTTGGCTTTCATCACACATTCATTGGGCACAAATGCGGAATGCGCCCACCAAATGCATACAGAATGCTGCCGCTCCCCACGCGCGCCTCTCACACTCGCCAAATATTTGCGCAATGTGGCCGCTATAACCAGCCCACTCTGCCGTCGCTAATTTAATATGTATGTGTGTGTGTGTGTGCAAAAATAAAGCGAATCGAGCAGCCAGCAATCTCGTTGCCAAATGTGTGAAAAGTGCAAGTCGGCATTTTTGGCCAACCAATTTCGATTTTTTGTTGATAATTTTTTGGGTAATGCCAGCGAGTGTCCGTGTCCGTGCTTGAGTTCGTTTGTGTGCCAGCGGCGCCTTTTGGGCATTCAACATGCTCGAACCAATGCCAGCAAACTTGGAGCCACTTCAATTTCGGCAAATTGTCCAAAGTAAGCGCGACGAGTGCACGAGGCGTGCGATTACGGGCTTGAAGCGAGAGAAGGGTTTCGAGGGAGGGGGATGCAATTAATTGCAACAGACCGTTTTAATTATTTTAATGAAATTCTTCGAAAATTGCGTTGCTAGTGCAGGTAGAAGTGACAGCGGCAACGGCAATAGCAACACCCGAAATTGGGTCAATGTTGCGTATGAGTAATCTGCAATTTACACTGCGCACCGTTCGGCTGTGTGCGGGTTGCGTATACGCGTCATGAAAAAATGAAGTGGCATGAAATTGCTACACGGTTGTAGGCATTTCGAGCGTGTCAGTGAAAACTGTAAGTGTGAGTGTGTGAGTGTGGTTGTGGGTTTTGTTTTGTAGTTGCTGGTTTTTTGTTGTGTTTTGCGAACGTTATTAAGTGTGCGCTCATGATAGTTCGCTTCGCTCAGCGCAAGCAGTGAAACCTACTTAAAAGTTTATGAAGCGACGACGACCGCCAGTGGCGACCGCATCGATGGACAGTCAGCAGCATGCGGAAAAGTGTGAGCGCACGCCGCGTGCAACACGCAACGGTCGACCATGAAAATTGGCGTGAGATGAAATTGCAAAATTAACACGCAGCTTAGAAACGCTGAAAAGCGCATTTACAGCACACACACCCACACACAAGCAATTGTATATATATGGCTAAAATAACAACAACAACAAAAACCAAAACAACTCTCCAACAGCGCAGCATTATCAACACTCAGCCAGCTGAGGGCCAAAGCTTATTCCCAACACAGCCATAACCAACAACGATGCCAACAAATACATATGCACAACAACAACAACAACAACTGCAACAAACACATACACAATTTGCCGCAACGTGTATACACGTTTAGCTTTCGAGAGCAGATAGAACGAGGCAAAAAATGTTAACCACAGCAGTTGAGTTGTTCGCCAAGTTAGCGGACTACACACAAATGCACACATACACACTGACATACACACGCGACTTATGCCCAACATCGGCGGACCAAGTCAGCACAGCAGGCTGCTACTGTCACGGGTCACATCATCAATGCTCCTGTACGGGTCGCAAATCTGGGCCCCAGCAATGCGGATCAAGTCCTATAGAAGAGTTATCGACTCCACATATAGGATTGGTGCGATGAGAGTGTGCTGCGCATTCCGCACAACATCTTACGAGGCAGCGTGTGTCATAGCGGGGATGATCCCGATCGACATCTTGGTCGAGGAAGCGCATCGGAAGTACGACGCGAAGCGCCAGTCAAGGTCCATTGATGCGGTGGCGGAGCGGCAACGTAGTATGGTTGCGTGGCAACGAAGGTGGGATGGCTCTGATAAGGGCAGATGGACGCACAGCCTCATCCCAGACGTCCTTAAGTGGGCTAGCCGAAAGCACGGGGAGGTGACGTACTGCCTAACCCAGCTGCTGACAGGGCATGGCTGCTTCAAGTCATATCTCCACCGGATTGGCGTCGAAGCAACCCCATTCTGCGAGATGTGTCCAACGGCGGTTGAGGATGCCAACCACGTCTGGTTCCAGTGCCCCCGTTATCTGCCGCAGAGGCTGAATCTGGAGGCCAAGGTGGGCGCGCAAGTCCGAACCGACAGCGTCATCGATCTAATGCTAGAATCGGCCCAAAACTGGATGGCAGTGCGCAATTTCGCAGCAGTGGTCATGGCCAAGCAACGTTGGCTGGAACAGCAACGGCGCGTGGAGTACAGAAGTGAGCCGACAATATAAGGCTTAACCCCCCCCTACGATGCGATGCTTACGGCAGTTCCGTAGGGGGAATGAAGGGTTAACGGGGGGTGGTTTTAGTCGGTAAGAATCCGGCATGCTGATGGGTTGCCATCAGTATCTATGAAGATTTCCACCTCCTGCGCGAAAAAAAAAAAAAAAAAAAAAACACTGACGCTTTCACACAATGCACGCACATACAACGTTTAATTGTGTTGTGTGGCGTAATAAATGTGAAAGTGACTTGAAATGAGCAAAAGCATAAAACAAAAATTGCGCTGACCTCGCACTAACCTCAAAAATTTAAGCTTTGCTCGACTTGCGTGCAACATTTGTATGTCTGTTGCTCAGTACATATGTATGTGAGTGTGTTAGGCTTAGGAGGGTTCGGCGCGTGCTTGTGAGTTTCACGTGGCCGCAGCACAACTGATCGCCTGTCGTCCCGTGTCTTGTTCAAGTTCAGCTCCCAACAGCGCTGCCACTTTGACGCCTTCTTTTCAACAGAAGGCAGATTGTTATGCTTTTACGTAGTTTTCTTCTTTTCGTTCGTAGTATTCGTTATCGTATTTTTGTTTTCTCTTTTCCCCAAAGCCGTCAGCTTGTTTTCGTTAACCTGCAAATCAGTAAACGTAATCTGGCAACGTCAATTTAAATTTTTCCCTGAAACTTGAAGGTAGAATAAAATTAGAGAGAATAAGAGAGAGAAGAGAGAAATAAACTTTAAATTTTAAAATATTTAAAGGATAGTTTTATTCCCTACGATTTTAATTTTAATTTTAATTGTAATTTTAGTTTTAGTTCTAGTTCTAGTTCTAGTTCTAGTTATAGTTCTAGTTTTAGTTTTAGCTTTAGTTTTAGTTTTAGTTTTAGTTTTAGTTGTAATTTTAATTTTAATTTTAAGTTTTAATTTTAATTTTAATTGTAATTTTAGTTTTAATATTAATTTTAATTTTAATTTTAGTTTTAATTTTAATTTTAGTTTTAGTTGTAATTTTAATTTTAATTTTAATTTTAATTTTAATTTTAATTTTAATTTTAATTTTAATTTTAATTTTAATTTTAATTTTAATTTTAAGTTTTAATTTTAATTGTAATTTTAGTTTTAGTTCTAGTTCTAGTTATAGTTCTAGTTCTAGTTCTAGTTCTAGTTTTAGTTTTAGTTTTAGTTTTAGTTTTAGTTTTAGTTTTAGTTTTAGTTTTAGTTTTAGTTTTAGTTTTAGTTTTAGTTTTAGTTTTAGTTTTAGTTTTAGTTTTAGTTTTAGTTTTAGTTTTAGTTTTAGTTTTAGTTTTAGTTTTAGTTTTAGTTTTAGTTTTAGTTTTAGTTTTAGTTTTAGTTTTAGTTTTAGTTTTAGTTTTAGTTTTAGTTTTAGTTTTAATTTTAATTTTAGTTTTAATTTTAATTTTAATTTTAATTTTAATTTTAATTTTAATATTAATTTTAATTTTAATTTTAATTTTAATTTTAGTTTTAGTTTTAATTTTAGTTTTAATTTTAATTTTAGTTTTAATTTTAATTTTAATTTTAATTTTAATTTTAATTTTAATTTTAATTTTAATTTTGATTTTGATTTTAAGTTTTAATTTTAATATTAATTTTAATTATTATTATTAAATTTAATTTTAATTTTTTAAAAATTTATTTTTAATTTTTAAATTTGAATTTAAATTGTAATTGAAAATTTTAATTTTAATGTGCAGATTTGTTTCTAGAAATTCAATTGTTGTTTTAATATGCCGCAATAACAACAACTAGAACGCAAAACACACAAACCCATTGAGTTGCACACATGAAAACGTAAATCCACACACACACACATACACATAGATGCGTCGAGTGCTAATGCAAATGTCACAAAGCGTAGCATTTTTCCATTATAACTTGTTTTTGTTATGTTGCTGAAATGTCCAACCTTGGCTGCTCCGCTACTTTCCACATGTATTTCATGCCAAAGTGATACGTGGAAGTTGGTTTTTGAGTGATAAGTTCAACTTTTTGCAGATTTGGCGCTTTGCGCTTCGTTTTGTGTTCACGTGTGTGTGTGTGTGTGTGTGTGACACTATCAAAATGACAGCAGCAGCAGCAGCGTGTGACATACGCAATTGTCACAAACAAAGCAGCGACTCTGCCGCCTGCAGCCAACTAACAGCCATCACTCACACACGTTCACACACACACACACACACACAGGACGTATTGTGCAGCGCGTCTGTGTGTGTGTGGGCGTGACGTGTGCATGTGGCAGCCATTGCACCGAAAAGTGGAGCGGAAGTTCGGGGCATTTGTTTGATATGCAAATGCAGTCGCAGCCACTGCCACTGCCACCACTTTTGTCGTGGTTGTGTTATGGTTGTTTTTGTTTTTGGCAGCGCTGCCACATGTCAAAAGTGAATCGTGCCGCATGCGGCATCTCGCCTCGGCTGTCTTTGACTTGCCTTCTCCTTTGTTTCGCATTTTGCAGTTTAGCTTTTTTGTTGGTTTTCTTTTTGATTTTGTTTTTGCCTTTTGCGCATTCCTCGCAAACTTAATGAACTCTTTTCGGCGGCGATTTTAATGATTGAAATGCTAAAGTTGATTTGCTTATTCGATTGCGCATTCGATTGGTGGGTGTGTCGATTGACGGACGGCTTTTACGTTAGTCAGCAATGGCGGCAAAGGGTGCGGCTTTTGCTGCAATTCGCGCAAACGTTAACACACACGAAATGACGGCGCAATTACGTAGTGAGGCGCGATGGCGGCTGAGACTGCATTCGTCTTCATTATCATCAACGTTCAATCATTATTTTCAATTTGCTCACAGCCTGCACTCTGCGCGCGTTCCACTTGTCCTGTGCCGCACGCGGCTCTGCACTTTGTCAGAGATTTCCTAATGTCGGCGGCGCGGCGTGCAGAATGCGCAAAGTACGGCACTGTTGGTGGTTTTGTCAGCGGGTGTGGTGGCCATGTTGTTGGCTGTCGGACGACCTACGAGTGTTAGTGTTGGTGGGTGTTAGTGTTGGTGGCGGCGCGTTGTTCGAATTGCTGAAAGCCTTTTGATTGACGCATTGATTGTGCGCCGTGCAATGCATTGAATTGCAATCAATTTAAGTTTGCAGTTGAAAACATCATTAGAAATTTATTGCAGAATTTGTTATTTGAGCAATTGTGCCAGCTTGCACACGCACACACTCATACATGCACACATTCTTCCATACATGCGCGCTTGTACAATGAATACAGTTAAAGGCTGCTATACATTTTTCATTTTATTGTTGGTTGCATGCTTCTTGGCATGTTTGATTTAATTTAAAATGCAGCACAGCAATTTTGACAGATTTATCAAATTACAAGAAATTACCAGAAATGCATTTAATAAATTGTCTGTCCATACTTGCTGACATTGTTGCTGCAGTGGAATGATAAATCTTATACAACACGCACCTGATAGACCACAATGTCAACGTGAAATAACTTGCAATGAGCGGAAGAGCTTATACCTATTTAGTCATATTGTACGAGGTAGGTATGGCTTATCCGAAGGGAGCACAAGTAGGGCTGAAGAGGCCCATTGTGGTACCACACTTTGTTGGACTTGTAACCCCTGCTAGAGGAAACAATTTGCGCTACAAGCCAAACTCAATAACTTGCGAATTGTCTTATTGGCTATATTTCTAAGGCTGTCGAAGAAGAACTCCCACAGGTGTTTTTCCAGAGTGTGCAGAACAAGTATATAGAATATGAATCATGCTCTCCGAAATCTTTAGGACAAAGTCCCAAAAAGACATCAATCGTAGCTTTCAGTTGAACCTTTCTACTGAAAGAATTTCTCTGGAATGTTGAAGGTCAAGACAGTTTTAGTGAGTAATAGTAAAAGTATTACTTCCCTCCAGGGGCGTAGCCAGAACTTGGTCATGGGGGGGGGTTTTAAAAATTGTTTTGCCAGTTTAGTATTAAATGTTTTTTAAAGTAAAGTGCACTTTCCAAATAGGGCATTTTGTTATGGCTTATGTGACTTAATGTATTAAAAATTAAATTTTTCCCCTGATTTTTAGTAAAAATTTCATGAAATTTGGTGGACTGAAAGCGAAGTTATTGCATCTAAAGTCGAATTATGTTTGTGTCATCGTACAAAAATGTGCATCGAACAGAGATCCAATATTAACTATGGTTTAAAAATGTTTAAACTTTAACCGAAGCATTTAAATTGATGGACCAAGTTTATGATAATTTTTGTTTATACCGTGGTGGAGTTCATAAGTGGTAAAAGCGATTTAAAAACGATTGTCAGAACATAAATGATGACCAAAGTGTTAGCCATCTGAAATCCGCGGTCACCGTAAATCAAAACTGGGCGGTAATTCATAAAAGATTAGCCAAAATCTTCATTGAAATTCTTGAAATTGGATTTAACCTTCGCTTTACTTATACCCACCCGGGTGATCTTTTTAATATTCATGTTTAATATCTGCACAAATTTCGAGGTAATTTTCAATAACATGAAAAAATATTTTTTTTAATATAGAAATTTTGTTCATGTTTAAACTTGAATTTTGTCATTTTTTATACAAATGTACCTGGGTTATCCCAGGCGCTTTCGCTACCATTTTTGATTAAAACAAACGATAAATTTTTTTTGCGTACCTCATTATGTGTTTAATAAACCCTCTGGAAAGAAATCTTCTAATATTTTCCATAGTCTCAAAATAAATCATTAAAGTTAGGCCTTTTTTCGAAATACGAACTATCGCCAGAGGAAGATACTAAATACTGAAGTATGACATAAATTTATAAATTAATAAATATTTATATATTTATTGTGAGTTTTACTCAAAATAGCAGCGGAAGTGCCTGGGATCATCTTTAGTAAGGCGAAGGTTAAGCATAGCATAAATTTATTGCATTTTAACTGAACATTTGGCTATCGAAGAATCCCATCCCATCTATTGACACTTGTTTTAACTGTTTTTTTGTTTACTAAAAGTCGAATTTTAACCATCAACCACTCCTCGTTTTCACATGATGTGGCACCGTGCGAATTTCACCTTTTCAAAGAATGCATTTTCCGATGAAAAAAGCGTTTTGAGAACGTAGAAACCATCCAAAAGGCTTGTACCGACATCCTGAAGGACATTCCGGTCGACGAACTAAACTACTCTTTTTAGAACATGCAAATCGCTGCATTAAGCCTAAAAGTGACTATTAAAAAAACAAATTAGTTTCGGTAAAAAAAAGGGTTTTGTTAATATTCTTTTAAATATTTGAAGATGAACCTTTTTGCTAATGTGGGAACGTACATACGATGGGGGGGTTCTGACACCCTAAACCCCTCCCTTGGCTACGCCCCTGCTTCCCTCCCATCTGGAGTTAATCTTCTTTTATGGAGCTTGTATAAGTAAGTTCGAAGCTGCCAGTTTTTTAGATGTATTTTGTGCTGCTCGGATTGTCACTGAAAGGCTTGGCACATCTAAGAACAGATTAAAACTAATACAGTAGACTCTCACAAATTCGAACCACTTTGTACAAGAGGTAGTTTGAATTTCCCAAATCTTCGAATTTCTGGGCGTTTTTTAATTCATGTAAAAAGTCCAAAAAATATTAAAACTACATCTAGTAACTTGAATGAGATACAATTCTTATTTTCTTCACATTAAAAAATTAAAAAATTTTTAATCGCATACAAATCTCTTTTTATTAGTCGTTTAAAATTTGCATATAGGTAATCCACAGCTAAGCGATTTGCCTAAACAATTTCATTGAACTTTTTTAAGATTTTAATTTAAATGCCCAAAGTCAAAACGTTTTTTTTACGTTTCTTCGAAATTTTTAATAATTTTTTTAACTTTTTAATCAAAACTGAGCCAAATGGTTACATACGTAATAATCATTCACGGAATGTGTGGCCAAACATTGCCAATTTGGTGATTTCCTTTTTTATTTAATTTGTGTAAGAAAAATAAAAAAACAAAACAGGGAGACAAAAAGAAAGAAAACGAAAACGCTCACAAATTTTAACCGTCAGTTCGAATTTTAGAGCATTCAATCACGGTTGGGCCTTTTTATTGCACATGGGCCCTTGGGCCACTTTTGTGTAATTTGGGCCTTTTTATACAAAAGTGTATAAGAAAAAAAATAAGATTTTGTTCTGAGGGCCATCGGTAATAATTTCGATATAAAAGTTATGTTTTGCTTTTGTGTTAAAACACAATTTGCCCAAAACAAAAAATGGTCCTTTCGTTTCCACTTTGGACATTTATTGGGAAAATTTTGGTACAAAAAATTTTAGTTGAGTGACTACCGTGCATTCAATGCTGTAAAATATGAGGTTCGAAATTCTGGAAGATTAGAATTTGTGAGAGTTCGAACTTGTGAGCGTCTACTGTACATCCATCACTGTTGTCAACCCTACGTTAAAGAAATAATGGAAAATAATGACAAAGATGTCTTAAAACATTTTTATCAATTAGAAGTAATAATTATTACTATTTTAATCATTTAAAAACTAAAAAAAATTTCTACAAAATTTCTTTCTTTCATGTAGACTTAATTTTTATACTCAAAAAATATTTGCAATTAAATAAACTTTGATTTTTAAATTTCTAATTTCTTGATGTTCAAGTTGCAAAAAAGAGTAATTATAAGAGATTAGTTCTAGTTCTATAAAGAATAGTTTTATGTTAGGCGACAGCGACAACTGTGGTCGGTGGTTGTGTAGCGGTGCAGTCGTCAAAATAATCGTCTCCAACGAACGTTCTGATTCTATATTTTGACAAATGCAGTCGTGTCGGTGCCGTTGTCCATGTTTTCGTCAGATAATTTGTGTGACAACTCTTTCGCTGTCTATAGTAGTGCATTGCTATAGAGAGGGAAGAGAATAGTTAAGCTAACGCAAAGTACCTCAGCTCCCACCCCCGCCGAGTGCTTACACAGTAAGTAGTCCATGAAAGTAGAGTCTGTGAAATGGGCAAAGGAATGCTTACTCTTGATTGATTTGTATTATTACACATTTTATTTGAACATAGTTAATAGTTAATCAAATAATCAAATTAATGACTAATGATTATGATTAGTAATCTTAATAATTTCTAATCTTAATAGTAGTAAGTAATAGTAGTTAGTAATCTTAATAAATCTTAGTCAACATTGTTTCAAACCATATTTTTCGCCAGCATTTTTTATATTTGAGGGTTTGAACTCTCTGCCTTTGTGTGCGCTGCTGCATACACATATAAAATATACTGAAAGCTTATTTTTAAGTTGCGAAGACCAATCTGTGAGCGCTTCTTAAGTAATATGATACGTCTTATTTTAACCAAGTTAACGCTATCGACCCCGAATTTTACCCTTTGTCTCGATATTACTTTTTGGTATTTAAATCGTGAAACATTTGCCTAAGAAGTGTGCACACGACATTTGAAGTCGCCACGCCTCTTTGATAGAGTTCTAGAGCTAGTTTACTTTTGAACAATTTGAGCTTAAAACGGGTTAAATAAATTTTGTATCAATATTTTTTAATTACAGAAAAATTATTTAATATTTATGGAAAAATATAAAATTATCACTTTTTGATTTAATTTAACCATTATAAATGAAACAGGGTTTTGATCAACCGTGCCCAATTCGTAGACTTCAATTAGAACACAAACTTTCCCTGATATCGCTGCAAATTATTGGAATTTATTTTGTGGATAACAGTAAAATTTTTGTAATTTGCTTTGTATTCACTTCTAAAAATATTTATTTGTTGTTGCCTACTTAAATTAAACCCATAAATCTATCATAGCTTTTGCTATAAGATGACAAATAGGTGAAGTTGCTCTTAGGCAACTTTGGGGTCGAAATGGTTAACAAAAAAATTTTAGAAATATTTACAAATCGAAATGACTGTAGCACGCAACCTTGATTGAACGTTTGTGGTTCAACACAATTAAATTTGTACAAGTTTCGCACGTTGGCAAATTTGCAACATTTTCTAATTACAAAAGCGACAAAGTGTTGACCACTGGGCCGCACACTATTCCCCAAAATGCAATAAATTCTAAAGATAAACCAACTTTATTATGCATTTTATGAATGCCAAAAATCTCCAGCGTGTGCAGCGCGTTTTTGTGGCAACTGCACGTAACGCAGCCGAATCGAGCTCAGTTCAGTTCAGCTCACCTCAACTGAACTGAACTGAACTGCGAGCACTGCGTCGCGCCGACCCGCCGTTGGTTGCTGGTTGGTTAGCACGTCATGTGTCCCCATTGGCTGCTGCTGTCACTCGGCCGGCTGTGCTGCATTTGCCGCAGTAGCGTGTCCCGTGCTATGCCTACGAACCGCGTCCGCTTTGCCGTTCACACCTGCCCGTTGCGCCGCAAACGATGTTGGCTGCGGTTTTTGGCCACTTCGTGATGCGGTGCCAGGTTGGCAGGCGGACTTTGCACTTTGGCAAAAATGTGCCATTTAAATTTCCATCATGGGAATTAAAGCGGTGCGTTGAAAGGACGGCCGAGCATACAAAATTAAGAAGGTCATCAGCAATTCTCGTCAAGTAGCCTATTGACTGTATTGGAATTTTAATGACCGAACAAATCAATTTCTATCAAGCAAGACATCAATAAATTTCACAGACAGTTGAGAGAGCGAGGGGTGCCATGTGTACATTTTGTTATAGGAAATGCCAAGAGATATGCACTGACGACAATCGGATACACTGGAGACGGGAATTTGTGAATCTGTGGCAGTCGGTGTACATTGTTGTTGGATGTGAGGTATTTGGTGTGAGTGATAATAAAACGACTCAAGTCTCTTTGGAGCGAGGAAACTCAGTTTTTACTGCAAAATTTGTTGATGGTCGCTTTGAGAGAAAAAGCGTTTTTCATTTTAAATTAAGGCAAATAAATGAAAAATTCAGTAAAAAGTACAGTACAGCGTTGCACTATAGAAGCGTGATCTGAATTTGTGATTGAAATTAATAACAACTAAACGGCTGAATCAAAAACTCGAGAACTAAATAGATAACTGTAACTATGTGCTGGGCAAGGACCTACCTAACGTTCCAATTGTGAATCTCTAAATATCAGAGGAGTATAATGATTTCTTTTCATAGCTAACCAACTCGTTGGCGCATAAAAGATTTGAAAATGAAAGTTTGGCAAGCGCTTCAGTTTCCTTCTCCAATCAAATATCTTACGAATCTTTAAAAACTGCTGGACTGTAATCAAATGTGCCAAGAAGACATCGATTATCCCAAAAACCTCTGTTGTGCTCGCTTGTTAATAAAATTTATTGAACCACTTTATATTACGGACGCCGATATCTCGGTGACACTTCTCTCACAAATTCTAGTTTCATAGCTAACTTTCTTAGAAAAGTTTATGAAATGTTGCGGCAAGAAGGTAAATGCAGCGTAACAAAACAGTTTCCTCAATTTCGAGCTTGTACTCGAATGCAGTATTTATGAAAGTTGATTACTTACTACTTACTTATTTACAACTTGATTTGACTGAAAGTTTAGTATCTCCGCTATTTTCCCTGATAAAGTCTACAAAAGAGAGCAGCAGTAAAAATTACTGAAATAGGTTCGTCGTAGTTTCAAATCAAAAGCCCAAGTCTCGCTAAAAAGACAAATAATTATCATACTTGTGATGGATCGAAGTTGTTGTTGCTTGTTTTGGCTGATGACACTTCTGTGGGTGCTGTCTCAGTGTGATCGATTAGGAGAATATTGTTACTTATTTCGTCAGTGACCGGCCGTTTCTATAAGTAGATGAAAAACTCTCCAGTGTTCCTTTTCAACAATCGAGATGATAATAATGCCGTTAAATTTAGACATGCACTGAGGTTGAGGGTTGAGTTGAGAAATCGAGGAAAATAAGAGTCATTGACCATTTTTTTTATATGCATCTAAAAAGGTCTCTGCTTATTCTTTGCAGAATCATTACAAATTTTTAATGACTTACTGAGGTTTAGTGTCCGACCGAAACCACTTTTTTGGGCGGAAACCGAAACCGTATTTAAGTTTTTTTTTTTTAATATTCGGCCGAAACCGAAACATTCTAGTTGAAATAAAAATCACCACATCAAGCATTTTTTTTCAACAAATGAATTTTACTTTAAGTAAATAAAGAACAAACAAACATAACATAATTCGGCCGTTCGGGCATTTTTTGGCCGAAACCGAAACCATTTATTTGGGTCGAAACCGAAACCGAATATTCGGTCGGACACTACTGAGGTTCAAACAAAAGTCGAAGGTAGGAAGAAGAAATCTCTACTCTGTAATTGTACGACTTTTTCTATACGCAGCTGAAAAGGTCTCTGGAGGTTTTTCATTTAGCAGACCACCTTCAGAGACTTATTAAGATTCATAAAAACATCAAGTTGAGAAAGAGGTTTACAGTTTTCTACTTTGTCATTGCCCGACCACTTTAGCACGCAGGTGAAAAGTGAAAAGGTTATGGTGGTATTTTTCAATGATCAGGCCTCCCATCAGAGATTTGCTAAGATCAATAGAAAAAATAAGAAAAAAGTCCTCTACTTCTTTCTCTTTTAGTTCGTGTAGACTCACTCAAATTTTAATCCTTTATAACCTTGAAAATTTATATAGAATTTTCTTGAAAAGTAAGTATGTTAAAACCCAAAATCTCCTTGATCACGTGTAAAAATGTCATTATTCTCGCTTCACTGATTTTGTATCTTTTTATTATTTAAAATACTGATAATAAAATAAATTTGAATTTTTTTACTTCATTAGAATTGCATCTTCCAACTTTTTTTAAAATAACTTTCGAACCAATAAAGTTAGAGTAATGAAATTTTGACACGTGATCAAAGAGATTTTGGGTTTAAACATACTTACTTTTCAAGAAAATCCTATATAAATTTTCAAGGATATAAAGGATTAAAATTTTTCCAAGGACCTTTTTTATATCCTTTTTGTACAAATAGATAAAAAATCAATTTTATTTAAATTCTTGAGCCTTTCCTCTTCCATTTGATATACATATTGCATTTGATATATATATTACATTATAACGAGGTTAAGTATCTTCTGGATTTTTTAAAATTGTTTATCCCCTTCAAAATGTTGAAGTCCTTTTAAAAGGACGAAGAATGTAGACATAAAAAATAAGTACGCAGTATTACTATACTAAATTTGGTCTCTAGTTTCACGCCCATATAGATTTTTTCCGGTGTGAAAAATGCTGCCGCACGGTGTAATCAGTCACAGTCGGATTCACTTAACACTAGAAGCATCATTGCGGTCATTTTGACGGTTTTTAATCTTCAAATATCTATATTTTCTTTAGTATTTCTATCAACTCTTGCTTTGATGACTTTTATTTTTTATCGGGTTCTATAATTTGTTCTACAATTAGGATTCTAAAATTATAATTAGCCAAATCCAATGTGCACTTTTCGAGATATCAGCGAATATAGTCTTTGTAGGTATGGAAAAGTGTTAACATTTAAGACTTTCTAAGATTTATATAGAATTCGGTACTCTACCCTACTCTGTCATTGCCTGATTCTTCAGTGCTTGGAGTGGTTTTGGATGTTCGTTCTTTTAGAATCTATAAACCCTAAAATTAGTTAACTCTTACTATGGTTCAATGACAATAAAAAGATAGAGTTCGTACTTGTGAAAGGTCTTGCAAGAGCTTCTGTTCCCTCTTTTGTGCTTTTGCCAGTCGCTGTGTCTTTTAAGACGATGACTGTGTCTTAATACTGATTTCACAATTCAATGTTCATCCATTGTTTTCTCTAGATAGTATTATGTTGTGGCTTGTAATGGACTCATGTGTCTGACCATATTTCGCCATCTTAGAATTAGCATTAGGAAAGCATAGGGAAGTCACTGCGAAATGAAACTGGATTATTTAATCCATTAAAATTGAGTTTGTATTATTTTTAAGCGCCAAAACTGCCACTAAAGTAAAAAACCCCAGCCACCAACAATTAACATTTCACATTAGAATTCATGAATATTTGTAATTGCTGACTAAAAATTCCACGTTCGCTCGTTTAAGCAGCGCATTTCGAATTGTTGCAATTTATAGTTGGCGTAGTTTGGCCGAAACGTTCACTTCATGCTCGAATTTCAATTCGTAATGCAAGTAAATACGCTCGTAAAAAGTATAAATACGCTTAAAATGCAATTTACGAGTGAAATTGTTTCCACTTTTTCCCCAACTTGAGAATTTTCCTAGAAGATACTCTTCAGAAACTTTATCAATAAAGAGCAAAGGGATAAGGGACGGCGAGGTGGATGCGAGAGAGCGTGAGAGAGCGCGAAGTATGAGCGAAAATAAATCGCATGGAAGCGAAAAAACTTGTTCGTGCTGCAGTGTTGGCACTCTATTGTCTTTGTAAAGTGGTGCTGCACCACCAACAACAATAATAACCGATAAAAATAGCAGTAATACTTACTTACTATATTTTGTATACTGTATTGTATAATCCGACAGCGAAAGCAACTGCAGCAACAACAACAATAACAACATTAAGCACAACAAATTGACTAAAATGCAATAAAGTTGTTGTTGTTGTGTTTTTGTGTTGTTTGCATCGTTTGCTACTTGGAGAGATTTTGTTGCAAGAACTTGCAGATATTTACTACGCAACATTTCAAGTTGGCACACAATAAACGGTAAAAGTTTTGATTTATTTATTTTTGTTATTGTATTAATATTGAAATTGTAAAATGCGCGAACGAACGCTTAGAGTCAAATGTAAGAGGATATTTTTATGAAAAGCTGCAAAAATGATCAAAAATGTATTTACGTGGTTGAAATTTAAACACAAAGTACTTAACCCTTTCGCTACAGGTTTTTACTGGGGAAAGTTAAAATGTTAAATTTTACGTCTTAGGCTTCTATGTGGTTATATTAGCAATATTCCATAAGAAATTTTTTAATTTTTATACTCGAACCCTGTAATTTAGAGTGTTTTTCTATGAGAGCAACCACATCGTTGTGGCTGTAATAATTACTTAAACATAAAACTTTTTACGCATAACGAAAATTTGAATATTTCTTCATTTATTTCTGCTAAAATAAAAAAAAAAAATTGAAAAATTGAATTGAAAGAAAACGTCAAATTAAAAAGTTCTCTAATTTTTACTGCTTCTTCTTCCTTTACTATGTCAAGATATACCATTAAAAAAACGTGTATACTTCTCTTCTTTAAGGTAAGTATGCAGCTCTCAAGAAAACGCTCAAGAAAAAACGAGCATATATTTCTTGAGCGTGAAAAAGTAGTAGTCAAGTAGTCAGCAGTCACTTTTCCTTTGAGAAATAAATAGGTACACATATGTTTCTTGCCGAAATCAGTGTTGTCATTTCACTTTTCAATGAAAAAAAGTATTAAAAAACCGAATCAGTTTTCTTGTGAACATTTCTCCTTGAACATTTCTTGAGCTTTTTTTATATGAAGTTTTCGCTTTTCTTGAGAGCTGCATACCGACCTTTAAACTTAAATATTCAGTTTATTAATTTCGTATTTTTCCTAAAACTTCAAACTATTCTAAGGACCAACAAAAAATGTATTCTTGAAACCACAGAGGATTCAGACGTCCACAAAGTAGCATGTTGCCATATGGCAATAAAAGGGAAAGCGAAGGGGTTCAGTATTGAAAAGGAAGTGAAAGCAAAGGTCTACAAGTTGGCGAGAGCGTAGAAAATATATAAAAAGATGTGTAGCGGTTAAAAATGTAAAAAATTGGAGCATTATGAAAAAATACAAATTAAAATAGGGTTGTAAAGCAGTAGCTTTCTTTCTTGTTAAATTTTATATTACTTGTTTTCCCAAAGCACACAAGCTACAAAATTTATGCCAAAAAATGTTATAGAAGCTTTTGTTTTGCACATGAAATGCACAAATATTTATAATTTTTAAAATAAAGGAAATGTTTGGTAAAAGTTCGAACGAGCGTAATTACACTGCACAACAAAATCAAATTTTTTTTCAAATAACAATACATACACACTAACCTTCAAAAATCAAGTTTTGTAGGAGATTTTAGTACCAATTTTGATTAAGAACGAAATAAACACTTAAACACATTTTCAGTTTTGGCTTAATTCTGGCATTCAAGTTAATTTCTGAGCTTTGATGTATTCAGAGACCTATAGTAGAATTTTATGGCGAATATTTTCGTGGTACATTTTGTCCTTAAAAAGTCCTGTTTTACAGGACATTTTTGGGATTTTAGAAAAAAGAGTCAAATCGACCCATACAAATAGGAGCTACAGGGTTAAAATGCTCCACAAAAATGTTCTTCGTAGTATTTTACATCAAACTGCTGAACACATAATATACCTAAAATGTGAGGTTATATGGTTTTCGTATGCCGATTCACCATTAGAATGTGCAAAAAGGAGAAAACTTTGCCCCCCCCCCCCCTAAAATCCGTTGTCAGAACCTTGTTATTGTATACAATATGAACTCACATACCTACATATAACAAATATTGAAAGTATTAAAAAAAAAAACAGCACAATTTCTATTGTAAATTGACATTTACATGCGAGACATATTTCACTTCAATGTTGCACATTGCTTGTTTCACTTTGCATGGGACGTGATAGTTCGTCAAGGTGGCAACATTAGCCCCAACGGCCACGGCCGCGAATTCTGCACATTGTTTCGTTTGTTTGCGAATGTTATTGGCAGCCGTCATGTTGTAGCCTCATGTGAATTTACACAACAAATGCAAAGTAATCAATAGAACACAAACGCCACAGAGGCTCACAGAATGTCAGCAAAAAAGTGGCTGCAATAAGCAAACAACAACAACTGCGATAGTGAAATGGCTGAAAAAAGGGCAATGCGTTGATTGCAACGACTGGCGGCGTGCGGCATTGGCGCTGATGTCACTGATGCCGCGCGCAACACAACTTTTAGCTGCACTGGCCTGAACACTCACTCGCTGACTAACTGACCGTCTGACTGCGACGAAACGTGTGAACAGACGATTGACTGGTAGTTTGATGGATTGATTGATTGGGCGAGGTGTTGGTTGGAAATTGTTGCCATTTTTTGTTTAGGAGCACAACAAAATGTGCAATATTGCAGCATATGCGACAAGGCACATGCGATGTCCAGCCGACACAGTGCAACATTTTTCAAGTGGGCAGCTGGCAAACGAATATTTGAAATATTGTTTTATAATTTGACATTTTCCATGTTAAATTAAAAACGTTGCAAGTGCAATTGACGCCAACAGTGGCAGCAACATTTTGGCATTTAACTTTTTCCAAACATTTTCATATACGTTTTTTTTTGTTGTTGCCATTTGAGGGCACAGCAGCTGCCCCTCGCACACCAATTTGACGCCGCAGAGGAAAAGGAAGTGGCGCAGTATTGCAGCTGCCGACAGGGCGCAATAACTTAATTTGCAACCAACACAACGTGCAACATTAACAAGAAAAAAAAACGACACAATAAAAACGGCAGCAAAAGCAGGAGCACTACACACACACACACACACTAGTCGGCATGCCACGCCCAATGCTGCATTCATCATACACTTAGTGCCACACTACGTTACTGACACCGACGCCAACACCGGCACCGGCACCGACACTGACTGCCTAACGCGATTTCCTGCCACATCCTGCTGCCGTTGCTGCTGCTGCTGCTCGTGTTACTGCATTGCTGCCGCTACACAGCAATCCACTCAGTCTAATCAGGCCTTGAGATGACAACACTGGTGCGCCACCTTTAACACCGAAACGCTTTAATTGCTTCCTTGTTCGTTGTTGTGCGCCGCGCACCGCAACATTTCTTGCGGTTCGTGCAACGCCACTGCAATGTAGCGGTTGCGGCAAGGTTCTGCTGCACTCGTAGCTTCTTCTTGCAAGACGCATCCTCTTTGCTGGTTCGCAACCGTTTTGGCCACTGCCTGCTGCTCACATTGTTGCTATTTGTATTTGCTGTTGGCATTTAATGGCCGACAGCCATTCATTCTAATTGGCGCAGCCGAGCCGCGTTACTAATGTGACTCAATTTGCATCTGACATTCATTTTGTGCTCGACGTGCCGCACAATTCAATCACGTGACCAATAGTGCTTCAAAATGCATTGGTTGCTGCTGTTAGAGGACAAATGCGCTTTGTTCGCTCAACGACTGACGGCGTATTTGGTGTTGCTGTGCGTCTTAACGTGTGTTGCATGTTGGGCAGCGACTGAAGTGACGGACGCTATTAAAAATGGATGAAGTATTGCACCTCTCGAGTGCAACCATGCATGTGTGGGTGAGTGTTGCTTGAGTCTTTAGTTGCCAAATTTTCTTAATGTTCAAAAGAACGAAGGCAATTTTGAGTTGTAGAAGCAATGTTTGTGCGAAAAACTAATTTTCTAAGTGAAAGTAAACTGGAAATTGGGTGCGTTAGAAAGGTATATCCTTTCTCAATGTTCGAGCAAAGTTTTATAACATTTGGTTTACTGGAAGCGGAGTTTTTGCGTCCAAAGTGACATAATGCTTGCGTCACACAGTGTTGCGAGTAGTGGCAAAAATGCCAAAATGCAATGTCATATCCACAAAAATTTGAGTATGAGATTGTGTTGGAAATATTTCAATTAAGAGAAATCCCAAGTCTTAAGAAAAAATATTGGTGAAAATAGAAGCTATGAGCTCTTAAAGTACACTCTCACAGCGTTGAGAGTAAAATTGTGTACACACAGCACATTTTTGCTTTCACTTTGAGGTTCAATATTTCAAAATCAATTATTAGCAGGCCCCTAAAACTTACTGTTGTCTTAAGTTTAATACAATTTAGGTCTGGCAAGACCAAAATTCCGCTGATTCTTCTCACCTCTGAGCAGTACCGTTATGAAGAAAATGAAACAAAGAAAACAAGTGAATAAAAACAACTTTAAAATTGATAGAAAGTGTTTTGCATCACTTTCGAAATTTTTTGATATTTTGTTTTGGCAAGTATGTACATTATGCTGTAAAATTTGCGCGAATGCAAGTTATTGGCATTTTTCGGTGAAAACTTGAGTGCAAAATCGCAATATTTTCACCGTTTGGTTGAATGCCAATACAATCGGTCTAAAATGCTCTGCTGCTGATGGAAAATTTTATTGAAGATAGCTTCAAAAAATCATTTACAATTAGTACTTATTATATTCGAAATAGAGGGGTTAATGGAGTTTCGACAGTACACTTTGAATTTTTTTCGTACAGACCCAAAAGTTGACAACCTAACTACTTCACTTGCATGAGAGGCGCCCTCTGATGGTGAATTTTTGAACTTTAATTAATTTTGTATTTTTTGCACTCAAGAATGTTGACGATTGTTGAATAAATCATTTAAATCGGTTCATTAGCTTCCCAGATACGATGTTTCCTCGCTAACTTTACTACATTTACAAGTGTGCAGCCAGTTCCATTGAAAATTACTAGTTTTGTATGGCAGCCACCTTAAGAGTTGGATATAGCCGTTAGATGTGTATAGAAAAAACATTCGGAAAGGAAAATAAATGGGGGTCAGTCTTATATATGGTACGTCTGGGACCAACCTGAGAGCAGCGGGAGCCCACTTTCTAAAAACAATGATTTTGTATGGGAGCCTCATTAAAGATTGGAGATAGGGGGTAGGTATGTTCGAAAGATATATTCAGGAAAAAAAATTAGTGGGGTCAGTCCAAGATTTTAACCCTCTAAGAGCAACTTCTGAGCAGCTGTGGAGCAATTTATCGAGATTTTATTTTCAATCACTTTTAAAAAATCACATTCTATCTGTGTATAAATAAATTTATATTAAAATACAAATATTTTGAATGTAGTTTTTATGAACTAAGATAATTTTCATTGTTAATATGAAGTTTTTTCAAATCCGTTTGTATGGGAGGTGATCGAAGTTTTAGTCCGATTTCATTGAAATTGTGCACAGTAGGTTCTTTACTCATACAATAATTGTATACCAAATTTCATTTATGTACGACAAATTTTTCTATATTTGTCACTCCGCTATATGAACTTGCAAAACTGTGCGTCATTGGTAAAAAAATAGCCTCGAACAAAGAACCAATATTAAGTTTTATTTTAAACTTAACTTCACTTAACTTAAACATTTCCATTAAGGGGACAGTCCCCTCAAGAGGTCTCAAAACATCGTTTTTTTTTTTTTGCTTAATCGATTGGGCATCTATTTAAGATTATGTATGTAAAGTTTTAGCTCCAAATTCGAAGTATTTCAGGAGTTGCACGAAAATTCAGTCGATCGCGCACGGCGCCGGGCGGCCGCGCTAGATAAGAAGATGAATAAAGATAATGATGAAGCTGGGTCTATTATTATAATGCTTTATCAGCATTATTTGAAATTTTTTGCATTCCAAAATCGTTGTTGTTTATTTCAGATACCTGTTCAAAGGGATATGTGGGTTTGTGTGTCAGAGTGATAATGATTTTGGAGACATTTAGTGTTTCAAGTTTCAGAGCTTACTAGTAAGTTTTGAACGGTTCTACGGTGAAAATATGTATCCTAAACGCGAGAGACAAAATCCCGATCGAAGCTCGAAAACCCCGAAAAGAAAATTTCACGGTAATCGATGGACACAGCTGTGAGTTGCTTAATTTCCATATTCTACATTGCGAAATTTAAAGTGCGTTTTCTCAAAACCATGTTTTCACAATTTGCGGGAAAGATAACTATAAAAGTTATCAACAGATTTTCTTAAACTAAAATTTATTTTATTCAGTATGAAAAACTACTCTATGCGAAATTTAAAGTGCGTTTTCTCAAAACCATGTTTTCACAATTTGCGGGAAAGATAACTATAAAAGTTATCAACAGATTTTCTTAAACTAAAATTTATTTTATTCAGTATGAAAAACTACTCTATGCGAACTACGGATTTTGAAAAATTCCGATTTTTAATACCTTTTTTATTAACAAATAAATGTAAAAAAAGTCACTTTTTTTTTGAAATCATAATTTTTCGTCTAAATTTTGGATTTTTGGAATTTCCGTAGTTCACATAGAACAAATAAGTCTGACGAAGAAAACAAAAAATTTTTGATTTTAGTTGAAAACAACGGCTGCTATCGTTCCCGCAAATGGACTCCGACCGTGCCGAAACGCTGCCGGAAAACGTGAAAAACTCAGTCATTTAGAATTTCCCAGATGTAATTTTTTTTGTGAATAAAGTTGAAAGTATGACTAAAACATATCCCAAAGTTCTTATGTCTCCGATCTTTCTTTCTGTAAGAAAAAAAATCAGGAAAAAACGCTTTTTTCTCGGACGCTTGAGGGGACTGTCCCCTTAAGCCAAGTTTGTGAATTCATCAGAGATCAGTCAATACATTTATTTAATTTCTTCAAATTTCATTCAAACATTTCAATACTATAAATTTATTGCATTTGAATAAAAAATTTGGGTTTGTTCTGCAAAAGTTGACTGACCATCGAAAATTACTCAGAATGCAACATTCGAATTGCTTTGTGCGATTTTCATAAATCACCAATATTGAAAATGGCACAACTAGCCGTGCAACAAAACGCCTCAGGACTTTATAAGTTTGTCTTTATTTTTGTTTTGCTTTACGGACGTCAACTTTTCGACGACAACATAGTTGTTAAAAAGTTATCACCACCAAGTTTTTTTAAGCCCATTTGCAGTGTGCGCTTTTTGTGTACGTGTGTGTGTGTGTGTGTGCGTGGGGCTGTGAGATCGACGCGCACCGCAGCAGCTGCGAACGAGCGATTATTGCAATTAATTACGTAGCAACGGATTAACCGAAGCGTTGTTGAACGTCAAGAAGCGGACAAAAAATTGGCGCCTAAATGGTGCCAGTCAAAGAGCAACGTTTCAGCCAGCGTCGGCCAAGCGAAATGAGAGCGGAGCGAAGCAGGCCATGGCAGTATTCAATTTGCGAAAACGGCCGCATGCAACATGCACTTTGCCACACGTTGACTTTCATTGCTGCGGCGCGTTGGCTGCTGGTTTTTTGGCATCTCGGTTGTTGCCGTTGCCGTTATCGCTGCTGCTGCTGTGATTTTTTTGGCGGTCTACCGCCTGTCCTGTGGTGCAGCAGATTAATACTTGATGCGGTGCATGCCACACGCGCGCTGCTTTCATCAGCGTTGGGTTTTTTGTGCCTTATTTTGAAATAATTTTTTTTACTCTATCTGCCTTAAGGGTATTTTTTTGTTATTGTTGCCTTTTGGTTTGGCTGGATTTTTGTTGACTGAAACGTTCATTTTTATTGTTCACTTTTGGCCATGGCTGCAGTGTGCGCTCGGTGTCTGTGTGCATGTGTGTGTGGGGCCATGACGATAGCCGCGGCCAAGCGTCGTTGCCGTTTCCTGCTTTCTTGCATTCCCAATTTTCTTCGTTTGGCCTCTTTCCTCCTCTCTCTTCCATGAACTGTTGCGGTTGCAATTATGTTGCTTGGGTTTCGTGCGGTGCGACGGTTGTGCGGTGTCACAGGTGACAGGTGGGCGGAACGGGCGTGACGGCGCTGCATGTGTCGCGCATATTTTGGCCTTTTGTTCGCTTTGCACGCCGAGAGGTCAACGGTTAAACTTCTGCTGTGGCATTTCAGCGGCACCGACGACCGTCCACGAGCGTGGAAGGTCGAGTTGGCGTGCCTTGTCGAGTATATTGTTAAGTAATTTCCTCAAGGATAGCCTTGATGGTGCTTGCGTCATGCTGCTGTGCACTGGAACAGACGCGCGCAGCTGGCCGCAGTTGAGCAGTCATCCAAGTGGTGATGCAGTCGGCGGTCGTTTAGATTTTTGGCCGCTTTAGTGTTCCACATGTGCGCATCGCTACTCTGAAAATTTTGGGCAGTTTTAGTGACTAACAACCAACAGAAACAACAACAACAGCTATATTTCAGTGTACAAACTAACTTCAGAAACAGTGCATTCTGTATGGGAACTGCTCGCGTTCGCGCAGCCAACGTGGCGTATACGCAACTTTAGTCGTTTGCCAAATAACTTGAAAAGCTCATTATTTATGAAAACGGTTGGAAACCGCACACACACACACACGCAAACTTGCACAGCTATTGGCGACATTATTTGACGTGACCGTTCGCGCCCTTACGCCCACCGACCTTACGCCCCCCTCTGCAGTCACACGCAAAATTGACAGCATCCGAATTTTTGTGGCCATAAATGTGACATTGTTGTTCCTTTTCGCGTACGTGTTGTGATTGTTGTTGTTGCTTTTTATTTCCAGTATCATTATTGTTGTTTTGGTTATTTGTATTTTTGTGGGCGTAGTTGGCCAACTACATTAATTATGCATAATTAAATTTTGTCATTTTTTCGTGTACACACACACTCACACACACACACCAACACATACAGTCATGTATTTATATATCATACACCTGTGCCACACACCTTCACACATTTGCATACATTCGACTTTAATTTGTGCGCGTCCATTTGTCGTTCGCCATTCAGTCGGTGTGGTCTACCCACTGCGCGTGTTGGCGGCCATTGTGCTCCGACGCTGCCAATTTGTGAGTTGTTGGTGCGTGAAACGTAATTTGAAATTTATGAATTTTCTTGAATTATTGAATTTGAATTGTTGACATTTGCGTAATTAGCCGGAAAGGTCGAAGGACATTGCTTGTCCGTTCATATTTCACAGCTGCTATGGTCGATTTTGTTATTGCTTGACTCATTGTTCGGCATTGATTTTGGCTGCAGTTTGCCATATGTTTGTAAAAAGTTTGATTAAAATTTTAACTTTTCATAAATTATGAATTTGCATAAATTTTTGCGGTGTTTTCTTCAATCGCCACGTGCGCGGAAAGTTGCTCAAGGATAGCGAAGGAAATTCGAGTATTTGTTTGCAGTTTGAAATTTTGTGGTTTTATTCTGAGTCAAATTAATTGAATTTAACTAGAATTCTTTTTCTTTATGCTTCTTGGTTGCTGTAAAATATGCGAGCACTTAATACCGCAATGGGAAGAAACACTAAAGGCTGCTGAAGGATTGGGATTTTTCTAGTGTTGCATCGATTTAATGGCATCGAAAAAAATTTACGTGATTGGGTTAGGCTCTGCATTGGCGCAATATGGTTTAATTAGAAATTTAAAGAAAGGTCCAAGGTTCATTAAAAGTCACTTGTGAAACGAAACGTTATGCGATCTATTGAGGTCCAAAAAAAAAATTAAAAAAATTACTGTCATGAGAAATAAATATTTGTTTCATTCTGGATAATTATTATTTTGGTATTTTTTTTGTTTACGTTGCATCATAACTTTTATTTATGACTTTTTTATTTACGTTACCGATAACTATTATTTTGAGAAAATTTTTTTAAGTTGCTTCATAACTTTTATTTATGACTTTTTTTATTTACGTTACCGATAACTATTATTTGAAAGAAACTTTTATTAAAGAAATTTTTTTTATTTACGTTGCCTTACCACATTTTGAGTATGAATTGATTTTTAATTGTTTAGTTGTTGGTGGAAATAAGGTTTCTGCAGTTAATTTGCGTTTGTCAATTTAAAACAATTAAAAATTAATTCATATCCAAAATGTAGTAATTCAACGTAAACAATTTTGTTTCCAAAATAATAGCTAACGTAAATGAAAAAAAAAATCATAAATAAAAGTTACGAAGCAACGTAAAAAAAATTTCTCAAAATAATAGTTATCGGTAACGTAAGTAAAAAAAGTTATAAATAAAAGTTATGAAGTAACGTAAAAAAAAAATTCCAAAATAATAATTATCGACAACGAAAAATACACTTGTTACTTATAAGAGTTATTATGCAACTCAAAAATATTTATTACAAAAATATTTATTACTACAAAGAAGTCAACATTGGAGACTTGCTGCGGCTCAGCTTTTAACCCTTTCCAGTCAATTTCCACATTTCTTGAGATAAAAATTTTTCCTTCAAAATATTGGCTCTCATTGAACATTTTAGCAATAAAATACAAAAAAATTTCAAACAAATCATTTAGGTTGAGAAATGCAGCTCAATCAATTTTGTATGATATGTCGTACAATGGTCCGCAAAGGAGTAAAAATTCATGAAATTTTGGTTTCGTTTTTTTAAGTTTTATGAACACTTCATTGATTTTTTTGATAGAAAACATAAATTATAACAACAAAAAAGCTAAACGTGATTTCATTTTGATCGATAGTTATATAAATTATATATATAAACAATTAATTCACATTTATTCGGCCTTATATAACCGTTGTTGTTGTTGCAAAGCCCTTTTCCTCTCAATAAAACACAGAATCAATTAAAATTCGTACAGTTTTACAGAAAGATACTGAATACAGCCGATTCCTTTTATCGTAGTGGGAGTGGCAAGTACGCATTTCTAACCTTACATAACCCGTCTCTGCCACAAAATCGTCTAGTAATTCTTATTTTAAATCAAAAATTGCCGAATAGTCGAATTTTATTAGCCACGTGGTTTACAGATGGGCGTGGCAGGCATACAAACGCAAACAAATCTGTTACCAAACCTATAACTTTAAAAAATTCAAACATAAACATAAAGCTTTGCAACCCTTGTGGTCATTTGTACGATATATCGTACAATTTTTTAAGAGTTGGGAAAATATTTAGACGCAAAAAATTTTAAATTCAGTAAGTTTTATAAATCAACTGAGATTCAAACTTTGAAATTGTTTAGATTTTTGTTACCAAAAAGTATTATTTATTTAAAAATTCCTCCTCAGAAATACCGTCATTTGCTGGTTTTTCAAATTCTTGCAAAAAGTTGCTTACAAAACTTACTCACACTGTGTAGCCACGGCTGCTATATATCATATGATTATAATAAAATAATCATATGATTATTTTATATTTTTAAAAAGAATGATACAACACAGACTACTTAATGAAAATTAAAAACCCGTTTCACAAAAAGTGCGTTCGCTGTCAAATAAAAAATCTTTGAAGAAATTGTACGATATATCGTACAAATTTCCGGAAAGGGTTAACATACATAAATGACACGAAAGCACCGTAACGAGACTAATATTTGATTTTTCGCAATCATCTTTATTGTCTGTGTGTAGTTGCACTGAGATGGACGGGACCTTCAATTTTATGTATATCGATTTTTTACAGTGAGTTGGAATGAAGTATTTCGCCATTAGTCGGTAATGGTGGCAAACCACTTCTCCCTGAAATGGTGATGGCAAATACTTTACTGTGCCAACGACTTTTTCTTCCAGGCGCTATAAACTCAATGATAAAGTGGCCAAAGAAGTATCCACAGCACAGTTTTTGGCGAATTGAATTCTTGTTATTATTTACATTAAATGTTCTTTAATGTTTTTCTCTTCTTACAAAAAATTGATTCTGCTTAATTTATTGTTCTACGACCCCCGCACTACCGACTTCTTAATGGTCTTGCATCAGTTTGAGTATCGAATTTCGAGCGAGCTCATTCGCAGCTTAATGCATTTTATGGAACCGCCCAACAAAAAACAAATAACTAAATGCAAATTTTCTACATACATATGTACATACATATATAAAGAGGACCGTAAAAGTACGACACGACAGCAAGTGGCAGCGCAGTCAATCAGCCGTCGGCAAAGCGAAAGGAGTTGAACCGTGAGAAATGCACAAAAATGAGACTAAATAAATTTGCGCCAAAGCAAATAATACGAAAAAGCAGGCTTTTGTTTTGCAAATGCCGAAAACATTCACACGTGCGCACAGACGGCGCATGCATAATGCACACAGCCAAACAAACACACACACACATACATATATATTTATAAACATGTGCGGTCGCTGTGTGTTTACTTATGCAGAGGACGACAAACTACGGCTACGAGGTGCGAGGTCGGTTTTGGAGGGCGCAGGCAGTCAAGTGAGCGCGGCCGTTGTTGGCACTCTACCATATTAGTGCATACTTTAGCGGAAAATCACATGTTTACCTGAACGGGAAGGATGTGATTTAGTTGTGAGTTGAGCGCGCAAAAACACACACACACACACACACATACATATATACTCAGTTTATGTATTGTTTTGTAGTTGTTTGGCAGAGGTGGCAGCGCATTTTGGAGGATGGCAAAACAGGCTATAACCGCGAAGAAGGCTCATGTAAACACACACACACACACACACAACGACTCAGAGCCGCACTCGCTGACGGGGAGGTGACATTTGACTTTTTCGACGCTGCACTGTGGGGTCTGGGGTCTGCACTAATGGTGCATTTTTTATGTGCAGCACATAAAAAACCGTTGCAAGCTCGCGCTGCTGCCGCTTGTTGCCATCGACTGTTGCCACAGCGCCGGCTGCTGTTGCTGCAATGCCAAGTGGCTTAATGGAAATTAAGGCGTTGCCGCTTTTACGGGGCATGTGGCATGTAAATGCTTTGTTGCTGCTGTAATTGTGCAGCAGTGTTGCCTACTTCAAAATACAAGCAATATAAAAATAAAACATAGAACACAAAGAAGAAGAAGAAGAAGCAGAACAAGCAGCAACATGGAACCCAAATACGACAGACGGCACAAAACCCTGCGAAATGGTGTGTTTGTGTGTCTATGTGTGTGTGTGTGCGAGCGATTTTTGTAAATATGTAGAGAACCTTTGTCATTTGCAGTAAATCTGCTTACTTAAGCAATTCCATTAAAATTCTATACGTGCACATTGTTTCAATATTTAATTTGGTAAAAAGCTTTTTTCCGCACTTTCAACTCTCAACGCTCAGCGCTCAACGCTCTCGATGGCACTGCTGTCGCGGCTACTGCTGCTTGCGTTGTTGTTGTTGTTGTTGGTGTTTTTGTTCGAATTTCGGCATTAAAATCAGCTTGCGTCCACGGCTATGTGCCGTGTCTTCGCGTCACGCTTCTTCTACTTCTTTAACTTCTTTTTCTGCTGCTGCTTTTCTTGTGCGTCGCCCCTACACATTATCCTTTTATACTTGAGTCAGTGTTGTTGTTGTGCTGCTTTTATATACGCTCTCATAGTTTTGTGCACTTTCTAAAAACGAATAAAAATGGCGAATAAAATAAGGCGAGCACAGACCAAGGCTAGCAAAAAGTTTAAATCACTTTATACGAAGCGCATAAAAAATCGTGAAAATAAATGCGAGTAAATTTAGTAATGCAGTGACTGGCTGGCCGACTCGCCGGTCGACTATGCGGGCTATGGACAATGCGTTGCGAGACGATGCCGTCTGTCGTTGACTGTTGGCTGCTGTTTTAGCCGTTCGTGGCTGCTGCATCCAGGTCGCCATTGCAGCCACACCAACACCAACACCGCCGCTAGCAACAAAAACATCAGCGCACTGTGTGACTTCTTGCCGACAGTTTTATATTCCATTCACACTGTATCGGTTAAGTTGTTGCTGCTGCTTTCTGACGATTTTCGCCTTTTTTGTTTTTCCTCTTTTATATTTCTTTGCATTTTTCGCTACACTCTCGAGGATATTTGATTGGAAAATATTCGTGAATTTTAGTTGGTGCGGACGCCGTTCGGGGCGGTTTGCCTCGCTTAAATATTAAACATACAACATTGTCTTTCAGTACTATTAAATATTTCAAATATTAAAATTTATACATAGGTGGGAAAATGTACAGAAGGACAACTTTTTAAGCAATTTTCCTCGTAATATTACGAAATCAATGTAGTACATTTCAAGTGGAGATCAATCTGCCTATCGAAGATCGAATTCAGAATCGATAGTGTATTTTGATTTCTGTATTTCTTCTTGATTTCTTCGAATCACTATAGTAATTTATAGTAATTTTTAGTAGGAACTTAATCTGTGAAGCTTCAATGTGCTGAATCACGTAAATGCACAGTGATACGTTCCATGGACAAAATTCAAAAAATTTATAGTCTCAGAATTTAACGATGTTGATGTAATTTGAAAAGTAAAACTCCAACTAAGAAATCCCTAAAAAATTTGTGCAAAAAATTAATTAGTTTCTGTGCAAAAGCGGCTCAAAGTTGAAACTTTTTTCACAAAAAAATTTAAACACATATTTTCTGTTTTTTAGTCTATTAAGTAAAAAAATTTTAAAAATACATGGTTACCAAGAAGTTGCTAAAACTTTAAATATAGATTAAGAAATGATGTGGCCATTTTCGTTTTTAATGTTTTCTGAAAATTTGTAAAGCTGAGGCTTTTACTTCACTTTAAATTTAAAATATTTTTCGAAATTAAAAATCTGAAAATTGGCAAAACTTAGAGGAAAATATCTAAAAAGTATGTGAAAGTATGTTCTTGGATTTTTTTAATTTTAAGAAGCATTCTTTCTTGTTGGATAATGTAATTACATCCTCCGATATCTTCCGATCTCAGAAAATAATTCAATTTGAAATGTGGTGTCTAAACACGTATTTTTCGTCAAAATGTATTTTATTTATGCCTAAAAGTATGCAATCAGCATGAAAAATTGATAAAACTGCACAAATGCAAAATATACATCTATTATTATCATTTTTATTGCAAAACTAAAGGGACCTAAGACAATTTTTGTTACTTTTTGCAATTATCAATGTTGACGTTACCGATTAAATGTAAAATCTGAAAAATCTAGGTATAGCTCACCAAAAATTACGAAAATTGCAAATTCAAGTCTCACGCATTGTAAAACTACAAAAGTTTAAGAAAAAAAATGGAAATTTCACTTCAGCAGACCATGATTAACTAGTATACCAAACTTTATGAAGAACGGACCACTCCTTCTAATTTTGTCCCGCGGTTGTACGGAGTCGAATCACTGTGAAATGCTTTAAAAAAAAAGATACATCCCAAACTTTTGATACTCGGCAACACTGCGCATCCTCCAAGCGGCAATTTTTGAGGCTCTGACTTCATATCAAGTAAAGATCAATCTGTGATGCACTGATTTGTCGAATTATTGCAATGTCGTGCAATCTGTGCGACTTCGATTTGCCAGATTATTTTCAAATGGAAATCAATCTGTGAAGCTTCACTACTTCTGATCACTGCATAGCCCTTTAAATGGAGGTCAGTCTGTGAAACTTCAATTTTTTGGATCACTGCCGGATTCTTCAAGTGGAAATCATTGCGTGTGATGCCTTTTGTGGGGCTCCGACTTCATATCAAGTTGAGATCAATTCGGTAAGCACTGATTTTTCGAATCATTGTAATGTTTTATAGTCTGTGGGGCTTCGATTTGCCAGATTACTGCAGTGTCTATCAAGGGGAGATCAATTTGTAAATCTCCAATTCTTCGTAACACTGTATCGCCTTCAATCGGAGATCAATTTGTGAAACTTAAATTTTTCAATTTTTCACTTTAGGGTCCTTCAAGCCGAAGCGGTGGAGCTCCGACTTCATATCAACTGGAGATCAATCTATGAAGCACTGATTTGTCCGATCATTAAAGAGTCTTTCAACTAGAGTCAATATCTGAAGTTCTACTTCGACAAATCAATGCTGTGGTTTACAATCTGTTAAGAGTCTAATAGCTTTAGTTATTATTTAATTATATTATACATTAAATTAAAATGTGATATTCAGATTCTGTTGGACAGTTAATATGCTCTGAAAGTCTTTGATGCTATAATAATTTTTTTAATGAAGCTACCTAACAGTTATACTTTCACATGTTGGATTTCAGGACATAGGAATACTTAAAAGAACTGTGAAATGAGGAAACTTTTATTACTGAAAAAGATTGTGTTGATTCCGAAGATATGTAAAGTTTAGCGAAGAAAAAAGGCGATAGCTTTATGCTTGAAGAATTTTAAACCCACTGAAGTCATAGGTCCTAGAAAAAATTACTGAAGAGACATGGAAGTATGGGCTCTCTCTCTCTATAATACACAGTGCGTTGAAACTTGTGACCTTCTTCCCTAATTAGTCGGGCAATAAAATTAAAATATCCGATCTGGCAACCCTTTTGAAGGAAGATAGAGCTATGGCATTGCATTGCTCATATTCTTTGAGCTCTTTTTGATTAACAAATCTGGTTAAAAGACCTTAAAAACCAAGATGTTGACATTCAATAAGTAAATAAAATATGACAGATTTTTACAACATTCAGAGTTTATAACTGACTGTTGCAAAAACAAAATTATTCAGGTTCACTTATTTTTAAAATAAATTAAAACCTAATTGGCCGATTTCAAGTTAAAAATTTCCATTGACCGTTGTTATTATTTAGTTGGTAAAGTGTGGCTTGTCCCAAATCGGGTCAAAGTTAATGGCTTTCATTTCACATGCGTCATTTATTTCATATTTCCCAACTGTAAAAAGAATTATTTGTGCATTTTGAGAGTTCAATTTGTTCCGACTACGAATGAAAGCCACCGATCAGAATCTCAATTGCAAAAATTCAATCGAAATGCCAAATATTGCTCAGTTCAAGTGAATGAAATGCATTTATTTGACCTCAAGGACGAAAGTTTACAACATAACAACAAAGCCCAAGTATCACATTGACAGTTTGAACAAGTCTGACTGTTAATAAGAACATTTAATATTTAAAGACAAACACCAAACGAACGTTGCCATTTCATTCACCCATTGCCTTGTGTCATTTAATTTCGAGCGAAGCGTAATCAAAGCCACAGCCACAACGACAACGAACGAATTGATGAATAAAAGAACGAACGCAACCAGGGGCGGATTCAGAAAAATATTTTTGGAGGGGTGTTTCAAAAAGTAATTCTTTAATATAAATATTTAAATATAAATTTATAAAATGCCTTTTAATTTGTATGTATTTTTAAAGTCGATCCTAATATTTCGAATTCAGGGGGGTTTGGGTTGAACCGTCCCCCTGAATTCGCCACTGAACGCAACCAAGGAACTGGGCCACTTGGCGATAGACAGTTTCATAATCTCGCCGCTCATTGTCTTAACCCTATCGACACTGCTGGGACAATATGTTTCAGCAAGTTTTTAAGGCCCCCTAAATAAAAAATAATATAAATATATATATAAATATAATAAATAATAATACAATAAAATAATAATTTGTTAGTATGCAACATAATTTTTGCAGTCCCAACTTTCATAGCATGGGAACATTTCTGCCAAGAATATATTGGTTTTTAAAATTAAACTTTGTTCCGAAAGGGTTAAATAATGAAAGTCGCCTTCCCTCAATGCCACCAACCAGTTGGCTGGTCAGCAAAACCGCAGAGCGAAATGTATTTTACACTTCATCAGCTCGCATCGTTGGCGCGCGCGGCTACATTTTCATTTTTCATTCGCTCTTGCAGTTTCATGTTTTATTTTGCCATTTTTATTTTCGCCTATTTCGTAGTCGACTTTGACTTTTGTAGTTGTGCTGGTTTTTGTTTTTTATTGTTGGCCATTTGATTTTGCTTTGTTTTTGGTGTTTTTGTGCGCTTGCAGTTTTTGTTGTTGTTATTATTTTTGGTGTAGTTGTTGTTGTTGCTTTGTTGCGGCAATAAAGCAAGTTTTGCAGCGCAATTTCACCGCTTTGAACTTTGAATAGTGTGAATTGCTAGTTGCTGCGCCTAAATGTATGCACAGCAATGTGACCGCCAAACAGTCAAATAACGTGGCGACGGCATAGCCGAACAGTCAACGCCGACTGGCAACCAGTGAAACGTAATAATAATTGCAACATAAAACAACAACCAGAAAACTTTTGAGCTAACAAATGGCACAAAGGCGATAAAGGTGGGGGGGGGGGCGAGGGCAGAACAACGGCAGGGCGGCGTGAGCCAAGCGACGAGGGCAAGCGAGGGAAATCACAGTTCACGAATGACGTCATTTTGCTTTTTGTATGTGTATGAGTGTGTTTGTGTGCAGCTGCTTGACGTCTCCGTTTTCTTTGTCCGCTGTCCATGTGACTGTCGCTGCATGAAAATGTATTGGTGTGGCCCCGGCCCTGGGCCCTTGTTCGCTGCTGGCACGCGATGCGGTCGCCTTCTTTCACGTGAAACATGCTGCATGCTGCAGTTTCTCTGTGTGCAATGCGCGACTAAATTTGTGCCGTCGTTTTGTTTTCTTTTGTCGACATTGTCAGCGCTCTTGTTGTTGTTGTTGCCTTTAACTGACGTTGCAATATGATTCGTGTAGTTTGTGTTCTTGGCGCTGTTTTTATGTTTGCTTCTTGACTGCTTATGTTGTTGTTGTTGTTGTAATATGACCAAAAAGCAGGTCACAAAGAAACATTTATTTTTTTTAGTTTGCTTTGTTCGCGTTTTTCTTATGCAAACAGTGTCGGGCGAATTGGGCTGCCAGCGCTGCTGGATTGGGCAACTGTTAAGCATTGTTTTTACTTTTCTTCAGTAGCAGAAAGCAACGAAAGTCGAACCGACTGCAAAACTTTAACCCGCTAAAACCGCTGTAATCGCAGCTCGTACACCTACAGCATTGTGTATGTGTGTGTGTGTGTGTGTGTGTCTGCGCACATTTCCCCAACCGAAAGTTTCCCTTTGTTTCGTTTAGCTTTTTCAGTTTTGCTCTTGTCCAGTTTTTTGTAGTTTGAATTTTTCGCATTTTTTGCTTCATGCTCACTTGGCATTGTAAGTTTTTCGCGCGCACATTATTTGATTTATTTATGAGTACGAATAATTTAGCAAATTTCGCAAAGGGTTTTTCGTGTCGTCTCGCTTCGGTCTCAGCGCTATGCTTCTCACCTTCCGGCCGTCTTGTCTTATTTGTGCGCCAACGTCAGCACATTTGATGGACGAGCGAGCGAGCGAATGACGGCGAAAATGTCTGTTGTTGACGGGGGCGAGGCAGATGCGCCTGATGGCGCTGTGCACTGTCGCCGGGGGGCGCAGTGATGTTGCGAAACGAAGCGAGAGTAGAGGGAGAGAGCTTCTGGTGGATGTACCAGCTATTTTTAAACATTTCAAAAGGTCCTCGAGCCATTTGAGCAAAATGATTGATACTAATTTTACTGATTTGTTTTTCTATTTTCTGCATTCCAGGTTTGAATTTTGCTGCAGCTGAACGAGCGTAGCCGAACGTAGAAAGTCAGTTTGCTTTCGGTGAGTGCATTTTGATATAAAATACAACATTTGTGCACCTGAATAACTTTGCAGGCCAGCAAGAAGACAGGATACATTTTTTTGTGTTATTGTATATGAATGCGCTGAAGCCTGAGGCGCTTGCAATTAAAATTGAAATTCGTACCAAAAACGGCACGAAAATAACAAAATGTAGTCAGTTATTTGTAGATTTTGTTGGCCCTTAATTTTGCTCGGTTCTAATTTTTTCTTTAATCTACATCAAATTTACCCGTAATCATTAATTTTTAATAATGGTTTTTAGAAAAAATCTTTTTAAGCATTTTGTGTTGGCTGGGCGTGGCTGTATTACCTCCGAAATAGACTCGTAAGGTTTATTGATAAATTGAATGAATTGAATTTTTGAATTTTTTGAATTTTTGAAATTTGAATTTTTTTGAAATTTGAATTTTCTAAAAGAAAGTTAGTCTTGTGTTCTGCAGATGTTAGGACATATGTGAAGCCTCAAATTTTTTCATTGAACCAAGCGTCAACGCTTTAATCTGATTTCTAATAAATTTTTAACAGAGGCATTAAAAAAATTAAATATCTAAATGTTTTAACCCTAATTCCCAGAATTCAGGATTATATGAGCTAAATTATTGAAAACATTTGTATAAAAAGTACAAAAACTGTCTAAAATGTTAAATTTATCAAAGCAATATAATTCTAACATTTCATTAGAGGGTTACATAAAATAATGGAATCGAAAATCTTATGGATTTATCACCATTTGAAATCTTTAATGAGACTGTGAGGCTCACTTCTGGGAATTAGGGTTAATATGAATTACTTTAGGCAACATTCCAGTCATACGAATGTACATTAGACATGATTTAGTGCAAGACTTTTCGATTTCGATGCTCCGCAACCTCTCATTTTATGCAAATGGTGGTGGTGGTGCATGAGCCAAAAAATTTTGGAGCTAGAGTGGGGCTAAATGGCGTCGCATCGAGGTCAAAGTTCACAAAACAGCTGGGAAATTCGACAAATTGCTCCACAGCTGCTCAGAAATTGCTCTTAGAGGGTTAAAATCTATGGCGGAGCCCCACTAGTTTTCCCTTCTGAACATTTCTTCCAAACATATTCATACCCTATCTCCAACCCTTAATTGGGCTCCCATACAAAATTATCGTTTTTACACAATAGCCTCCCTCTGCTCCCAGGTTGCCCCCATACGTGTCAAATGTATGACCGACACGCATTTATTTTCTCTTCCGAATGTTTCTTCCAAACATGCCTACCCGCTATCTCCAAGTCTTAAGGGGGCTGCCATACAAAATTGGCCATTTTCTGTGCCATTGGCTACCCACTTGTAAATGTAGTAGTAAGCGAGAAAACATCGTATCTCGGAAAGTACTGAACCGATTTAAATTATTTATTCAGCGATCGCCAACATTCTTGAGTGCAAAAAATACAAAATGATTTAAGGTTCAGAAATTCACCACCAGAGGGCGTCTCCCATACGATCGGAGTTGTGAGGTTGTCAACTTTTGGGTTTCTACAAAGCAATAATCAAAATGTACTGTCGAAACCCCATGGGGAGGTTACCATTTCGACTTCGTACTATGATTATAATATAATTATTTCCCAAAAAATTGTTATTTTACTCATTCCCATACAAACTATACTGGTTCAAAAATGGGGAACTCAGTTCCCCATTGCACGGGATTAGGGTGCAAAAACCATGCACAGAGTGAAGGTTAAAAACGCTGGTGCTTAAACAACCGCCAATCATGGCCTACTTTTAGGGTATTCTTGAGTTTGGCACACCAGATTTGGTAATTTCCATTTTATTATTTAAATGATATATTTTGAACAAAAGTTTTAAATAAAACAAGAGCATAGAAACACCATGATTTACATAAACAATGCTACGCAAATACTGATGTTGTTTCATGTGATGAAGTTTTAAATTAATTCAACTCAATTTAACTTTAAGAAACTTAAGAAATTCTAGCGCAAAAAAAGAGAAGCACAACTTGTTACGTATTTATTTTGTATTTTTTTTTAGTGTAGTGTGAATGCATACAATTCTTTGTTGAAGTCTTTTTGGTTGTGTTGTTGTGTTTTTAATTGAAAACAAAAATGTTAAAGTTGGCGCACAGCTGCCATGGAAGCGAGTGAGAGAACATCAGCAAAACTAATGAAAACTAAAATATGTAAGACGAAGAAACAACAAAAACAACAACAACGAAAACAGTAAGACAAAGTACCATCATAACAAATTCAACTCATTAAGAACATGACAACAACAACGACAACAATATGTCGCATTCGAGAAACACTACTCGTACGACGACACTGCGACGCTCGCTCAGCCGGCACTTGAGCGGCGCACGGGAGACTTTCGAATAATTTGTACATTAAGTGTTGATGTCGTTTTATTTGTCTCGCTATAAATGAGCAGATGCACTAAAGGGGAGCAGGAGGTGAAGGAGCAGCAGAAGCACGACTGACAGACAGACATCGCAGTAGCGAATGATAAATTGTGCATGCAAGTCTCCAAAGTAGCAAATACACAGACACATTTACAAATTGTTTAACTATACCACATACACACATACACATGTGAATATATGTAGCTTTGGGGCTTTCACGATTTATGTCAGAAGTATAAAATAACACAGTGTGAATTGAAAGTAAAGCACTTTTTAGAGTCGAGGTACCACAAAAACAGCTAAAGAATGATTTTTGCTTAGTTTTGTTACGTTCCATGCAACCCTGGGTCTGCTTACTAAAAATGTGTTAAAGTCTACTGAGAGGTTTTAGGGGTTCAAAAGAGCAGAATGCTCTCATAAAGTAATTTTTTCCTAGTAAATTTGTTTATTTTTTAGAACAGATCACGAAAAGTTTAAAAATCCACTAAAATGTTGTAGAATAACTGTCTGAATAACAACAAAATGCAGGTTTTGTTGTTATTCAGACGACATATTTTCCTTTCTAGGACACTTACCGCAGATCGTGAATACTTTTTTATGTTAATTCTGGATCTGCCATAAGTGCATTAAAAATTTAATCAAAGGTTTTAGAACACCAAACTGGCAAAAACCGTAGACAGAAACAAGACAAAATTGGCTTTTTTCTTGAGATTTTTAACAGACATCGTAAATACTTTTGACACGGTTCATGTAATACTGGGTCCAGTAGTACACGTAAAAAGGAAAGGGGTTGGGGCTTGAATCACAACCGAATAAATATCTGTTTGTTACAAAAATTTTGGGTGAAAAATATAGTTTAAAATGGTTTTGAGCTCAAAAGTTGTTTGCGTATTTCTACAAAATCAACTGACTGGGTCTACTAGAAACACACAAAAAAATCTGAAGGACTGAAGGAAAGTTTTAAAGAACAAAATATTTATACAATACAATTTGTTGTGTGGGCTAAATTTTCAAATTTCTATAACAGTTGCTAAAAACCATTAATAATTTTTACATGATCCATGCAGCCCTGAGTCTGATAAAAGTAAAACAAAAATTGACTTAACAGCTGTGGAGAGAGTACAAAGTTTCCACATTTTAGTACATGGTTGTTGTTCAGGGAAATTTTGCTCATATTTTGGAATACTTGCCATTATCAGGAATACTTCCGATACGTTCCATACAACTGTGGATCTGCTAGAAGGACAAAAAGATCTAATAGGTGGTTTCACAAGACGAAAAGAGCAGAAATGCCAAACATTTTATTGCTCTCCAGAGTAAATAGGCTTTTTTTTAGGAGACTTGTCATAGAACGAAAATACTTTTGACACGTTCCATACAACTCTGGGTCTGGTAGAAATAAAAAAATCTAATATATAGTGTTACGAAAATGACTTCTTTAAGTTCGTTTCGGATTGTGCTTGAAAATAAAACCACTTCAATTACTCAGCGCAAAACGCAGTCAGAAACCAACAATCGCTTTATTTACAGATTTACACTTTGCTTGTATCTACACTTGTTACTACTTTGCTTGTTCAAATCAGACTCGAGCCTCTGCGCTGCACACTGCTGCCTTTTATTCTTGTTTGCGTATCGCGCCGATTGTTCTTGCATATTCCAGTTGGACTCTCTCTCTCTCGATCGTTCTCGCACAGCCCATTACCATCGCGAATCATCCTTGCCATATCGGAATTATAGCAAGCCAAAGTGCATGCCTAAAAGTATGCCCGTAAAAGCATTCATGCATAGCACAGCAACAGAGTGCCTCATCGTTACAATAGTTTTACAAGACGAAAAGAGCAAAAATCTCTAACACATTCTTGATATCCAGAAAACTCAAGGTGACTTTTTTCTAGGACACTTTTCATAGATTGAAAATACTTTTGATCCGCTCTATGAACAACTTTTTCACATTAGCGTTGTTTTTTTAGGATAAATAGGTTGAATTTTAATTTTGTACTCATTGGTTGTATTTTTTAAATCATAAGCTTTTTATATTTGTTTGTTGTTAAAGGTTAATTTGTTTTTTCTAGAATTCTTGTCACAAGTCGTGAATACCGCCAAGGTGTGATATGTAAAAATATGCCTGTCAGCGTGTGAGTGTGTGTTTTTAAAGCATCTGAATACCTGAAGCTACTTTTTGTTCTACCGACGCCTGCAAACTATGATCCTTTCGATCCATGAGCGCAAAATATGCTTCTTCTACATTAAGCTCACTGACACACACACACACATTTGCATAGACATGTAAGCAGTCAGTACGGCCTGCATATGAAATTTATTAAGTACAAAGTTTGCCTGGCTCAGCAAAAAAAAAACAACAACAACAACAACAATAGTGGTATTAGCACCAGGAACAACAGCAATAATAACAACAAAAACACAATCAGCAACTATAACGGATGCGGATATTGTACAACGACTGCCGTTGGCTGACAGCGAGTGCGACGACAAATGGTTACAGTTTCGGTGTTGGTGGCGTTGGTGGTGGTGGCGTATAAAAACGGTGATTTAACACCTTCAAGTTGTGTCGTCCTTGTGCACGACTAGCACTGTTCGTTGGTTCGTTGTTGTTTTTGTCGCTGTTGTTGGCGTTGTGTAATTTCGTGCACTTTTTCAAAACTTTATCAGCGGCCGTCTTCGAAGCGTTTTACCTTTTGCCGTTTGTGTTGGCAAGTCCATACACTCACACACACACACACACACACACACATGTAGATAGACATCTACATATGTATGAGTTTGTTTTCCTTTCGAAGTTTCCTTCATTCGTTCGTCTCTCGGCGTTCTTACTGCACTTTTTGTTTCGTTATATACAGTTTTTGGGGATTTTGTGCTTTGTTGTTGTTGTTGTTTCGGCGTTTTCTGTGTTATCTTAATGTCGTCCTGATATTTTGGTCGCGGCGATGGACACGCTCCTTGCTGCCGTTTGTTTTGCCATTCAATTCAATGAGGCTAATGTCCGCTTTCATGCTGAGTGCCATTAAGTTTAGTTGTCACTTAGCCTTTTTGTTAGCGTTGTTGTTGTTGTTGTGTTGGTTTCTTATTTTTTTTTGTTTCGTAACCGTTGCCGCCATTGATGTGTTGTTGATTTTGTGTTGTTGTGGATTTGTTAGTAGCATTTCATGCTGCACGCCGCCGCTTGGCCGCACGCTGCTTTTATCCGCTCGCAGCCAGCGTGTCTTAGCCGACTAAAAGTAAGTGCCAATGACTACAACAACCACAACAATAACAACAAACTACAGCAACGGGTAGCATGGTCGGCACATGGCATGGCAAGGACAACAAAATAAATGACAAAAACAACAAGAAACGTCCGTACAGACGACCAGAGCAGAAGCAAAAATCCGAAAATAATTGCAACAGCAGTTGTAGCGACAGCGGAAACTCTTATCTCTTCGCTTTGTTTTGCACTTCGTGTCTTTTTTTATCGATCGTGTACACTCTAACAGTACATTTCCGTCGTTTATGTGCATTGTCCGTGGCGACATTAAAGTTTAAGGCACTGGCTGCGACTAATGTCAGCTGGATATGCTGTAAGCACATTAACGCCGAAGAGCATTAATTGCCGCCGAGACGGTGGCAAAACGCACAAATTATTCATGCCGAAGCGAACAGACTGCCGGAAAACATTTAGCAAGCATAATCGAGTGATTGCTCGACACACGGGGCGTATGAGCAACGTTTGTTGCGAGTTTGCATCGATTTGCAGCCTTCGATAGCGAAATGAATGTCGATGTGAATGTAAAAGTGAAATGTAGTGAAGAATATTAAAAAATAAATACAAAATATGGTTGAGGTCTTTAATTTCGCTTCATGTTCTAAATTTCTTAGACGAATTAAATTTTCTTCCTCCTAATCGACCGTCAGGGTTTTCTTGTTGTTGCAGGAAGAGTAACTTTATTGACCAAGCACGGAATCGGGTGTCGTACATGTTGGAGGCTGATTGGTAGATTACAAAACAATAACAAGAAATCAAATATGTAGAGTTCAACCGATTGATCGGCATTAATCTGTGGATTTTTTAAGAATTATAGCTCTTCAATCAAAAGAGCTGGTGGCCTGAAATATGACTAAAATACGCGTAAGTTATTGGGAGTAGCAATAACTTACGGGAAACTCTAGGAAATGCGTTGTTGAATGGTGATTTTGAAAAAAGTAAACAGTTTAGAAATTAGTTTTAATTATTTAAATTATTATTATTATTTTTTATTATTATTATTTTATTTTATTGTTGCTCTTAAATTAAAATAGCTGGTGGCCTGAAACATCAACTAACTCATACCAAATTTTGTAAACATCAACTAACTCATACCAAATTTTGTAGCTTATCAACAATGGGCTTATAGATGTCAATATCCTATGGGAACCTGCCGTAAATCGATGTTGAAGGGTGATTTGGAAAAAGGTAGACTTTTTGAGAATCGTAGATCTTCAATCCAAAAAACATTATCGAAAATCAAAAGAGCTAGTAGTATCAAGTATTAAGTATTATACAGTAAAGTAAATAAAAATGAAATACAAATAAAAATAAAACAAAATATAATAAAATAAAATTAAAATAAAATAAAATAAAATAAAATAAAATAAAATAAAATAAAATAAAATAAAATAAAATAAAGCAAAATAAAATAAAATGAAATAAAATAAAATAAAATAAAAAAATAAAATAAAATAAAAAAATAAATAAAATATGTGGGGGGGAGAGAGGCCGTGGAAAATAAAATAAAATGAAATAAAATAAAATAAAATAAAATAAAATAAAATAAAATAAAATCAAATCAAATCAAATCAAATCAAATCAAATCAAATCAAATCAAACCAAATCAAATCAAATCAAATCAAATCAAATCAAATCAAATCAAATCAAATCAAACCAAACCAAACCAAACCAAACCAAACCAAACCAAATCAAATCAAATCAAATCAAATCAAATCAAATCAAATCAAATCAAATCAAATCAAATCAAATCAAATCAAATCAAATCAAATCAAATCAAATCAAATCAAATTAAATCAAATCAAATCAAATCAAATCAAATCAAATCAAATCAAATCAAATCAAATCAAATCAAATCAAATCAAATCAAATCAAATCAAATCAAATCAAATCAAATCAAATCAAATCAAATCAAATCAAATCAAATCAAATCAAATCAAATCAAATCAAATCAAATCAAATCAAATCAAATCAAATCAAATCAAATCAAATCAAATCAAATCAAATCAAATCAAATCAAATCAAATCAAATCAAATCAAATCAAATCAAATCAAATCAAATCAAATCAAATCAAATCAAATCAAATCAAATCAAATCAAATCAAATCAAATCAAATCAAATCAAATCAAATCAAATCAAATCAAATCAAATCAAATCAAATCAAATCAAATCAAATCAAATCAAATCAAATCAAATCAAATCAAATCAAATCAAATCAAATCAAATCAAATCAAATCAAATCAAATCAAATCAAATCAAATCAAATCAAATCAAATCAAATCAAATCAAATCAAATCAAATCAAATCAAATCAAATCAAATCAAATCAAATCAAATCAAATCAAATCAAATCAAATCAAATCAAATCAAATCAAATCAAATCAAATCAAATCAAATCAAATCAAATCAAATCAAATCAAATCAAATCAAATCAAATCAAATCAAATCAAATCAAATCAAATCAAATCAAATCAAATCAAATCAAATCAAATCAAATCAAATCAAATCAAATCAAATCAAATCAAATCAAATCAAATCAAATCAAATCAAATCAAATCAAATCAAATCAAATCAAATCAAATCAAATCAAATCAAATCAAATCAAATCAAATCAAATCAAATCAAATCAAATCAAATCAAATCAAATCAAATCAAATCAAATCAAATCAAATCAAATCAAATCAAATCAAATCAAATCAAATCAAATCAAATCAAATCAAATCAAATCAAATCAAATCAAATCAAATCAAATCAAATCAAATCAAATCAAATCAAATCAAATCAAATCAAATCAAATCAAATCAAATCAAATCAAATCAAATCAAATCAAATCAAATCAAATCAAATCAAATCAAATCAAATCAAATCAAATCAAATCAAATCAAATCAAATCAAATCAAATCAAATCAAATCAAATCAAATCAAATCAAATCAAATCAAATCAAATCAAATCAAATCAAATCAAATCAAATCAAATCAAATCAAATCAAATCAAATCAAATCAAATCAAATCAAATCAAATCAAATCAAATCAAATCAAATCAAATCAAATCAAATCAAATCAAATCAAATCAAATCAAATCAAATCAAATCAAATCAAATCAAATCAAATCAAATCAAATCAAATCAAATCAAATCAAATCAAATCAAATCAAATCAAATCAAATCAAATCAAATCAAATCAAATCAAATCAAATCAAATCAAATCAAATCAAATCAAATCAAATCAAATCAAATCAAATCAAATCAAATCAAATCAAATCAAATCAAATCAAATCAAATCAAATCAAATCAAATCAAATCAAATCAAATCAAATCAAATCAAATCAAATCAAATCAAATCAAATCAAATCAAATCAAATCAAATCAAATCAAATCAAATCAAATCAAATCAAATCAAATCAAATCAAATCAAATCAAATCAAATCAAATCAAATCAAATCAAATCAAATCAAATCAAATCAAATCAAATCAAATCAAATCAAATCAAATCAAATCAAATCAAATCAAATCAAATCAAATCAAATCAAATCAAATCAAATCAAATCAAATCAAATCAAATCAAATCAAATCAAATCAAATCAAATCAAATCAAATCAAATCAAATCAAATCAAATCAAATCAAATCAAATCAAATCAAATCAAATCAAATCAAATCAAATCAAATCAAATCAAATCAAATCAAATCAAATCAAATCAAATCAAATCAAATCAAATCAAATCAAATCAAATCAAATCAAATCAAATCAAATCAAATCAAATCAAATCAAATCAAATCAAATCAAATCAAATCAAATCAAATCAAATCAAATCAAATCAAATCAAATCAAATCAAATCAAATCAAATCAAATCAAATCAAATCAAATCAAATCAAATCAAATCAAATCAAATCAAATCAAATCAAATCAAATCAAATCAAATCAAATCAAATCAAATCAAATCAAATCAAATCAAATCAAATCAAATCAAATCAAATCAAATCAAATCAAATCAAATCAAATCAAATCAAATCAAATCAAATCAAATCAAATCAAATCAAATCAAATCAAATCAAATCAAATCAAATCAAATCAAATCAAATCAAATCAAATCAAATCAAATCAAATCAAATCAAATCAAATCAAATCAAATCAAATCAAATCAAATCAAATCAAATCAAATCAAATAAACTGAAATAAAATGAAATAACATAAAATAAAATAAAATGAAATAAAATAAAATGAAATATAATGAAATGCAATGAAATAAAATAAAATAAAATACAATACAATAAAATAAAACAGAATAAATAAAATAAAATAAAATAAAATAAAATAAAAGGAAATGAAATAAAATGAAATGAAATGAAATGAAATAAAATAAAATAAAATGAAATACAATGAAATAAAATGAAATGCAATGAAATAAAATAAAATAAAATAAAATAAAATAAAATAAAATAAAATAAAATAAAATAAAATAAAATATCAGGTGTACAACTTTGCTTTCGCCGTTTTTTTCCAAAATTAAAAGCTTTATTGCGAAAAAGTGCTTACAGATGTATTATTCAAAGTATTGTCCGTCGCTAGCGACAACTTTCTCCCATCTTTCCGGCAATTTTCGGATCCCGGCTCGAGAAAAGGAGTCCTCTTTTGACGCTATCCATGAAGCAATCCATTTTTCCACTTCTTCGAAGGATTGAAAATGTTGATCTGCCAGGCCGTGTGCCATCGAACGGAATAGGTGGAAGTCAGAAAGGGCGACATCTGGGGAATACGGCGGGTGGGGCAAGACTTCCCATTTCAGCGTTTCCAGGTACTTTTTGACCACTTTTGCGACGTGAGGCCGAGCATTGTCGTGTTGGAGGATGACTTTGTCATGTCGCTCTTGATATTGTGGCCGCTTTTGATGGCTTGCTGACTCACTCCCAACGATTCGGCAAGCTCTTCTTGGGTTTGGCACGAATCTTCATCAAGCAATGCTTCTAGTTGTTCATCTTTGAAGGTTTTTTCTCTTCCACCACCATGTTTGTCTTCGACATCGAAATCACCATTTTTAAAACGTTGAAACCACTCCCGACACGTTCTTTCACTCAGAGCAGCATCACCGTAAGTTTCTGAGAGCATTCGATGCGCTTCAGCTGCATTTTTTTGCGAATTGTAACAGAAAAGTAAAACTTCGCGCAAATGGCGAGAATTGGGCACATAAACGGACATTTTCGAGCGTGAATAATACGAAAACAAGAACAACTGTCACTGAAACGGCGATGACAATTCGTTAGGCACTGTCCACACTCACTTTAAAGGCATTACCATCTATGTATTTCAACCAGCCTCAGCCGGTACAGCCACCTATCGGAAAACGGCGGAAGCAAAGTTGTACACCTGATAAAATAAAATAAAATGAAATGAAATAAAATGAAATGAAATGAAATGAAATAAAATACAATACAATAAAATAAAACAGAATAAATAAAATAAAATAAAATGAAATGAAATATAATAAAATATAATAAAATAAAATAAAATAAAATAAAATAAAATAAAATAAAATAAAATAAAATAAAATAAAATAAAATAAAATAAAATAAAATGAAATGAAATGAAATAAAATAAAATGAAATAAAATAAAATAAAATAAAATAAAATAAAATAAAATAAAATAAAATAAAATAAAATAAAATAGAATAAAATGAAATGAAATGAAATAAAATAAAATCAAACAAAATAAAATAAAATAAAGCAAAATAAAATAAAATAAAATAAAATAAAATAAAATAAAATAAAATAAAATAAAATAAAATAAAATAAAATAAAATAAAATTTACTTTGGAAACTGCCGACTAAATGCTTAGATGGGTTCAAGATAGCTTAATTGTATAGTTCAGGCTAATTGTTTCTTCCAGCACCACAACACAACAACTCCTGTAGAAGTCTTAAAGTTAGGGTTGAATATTCTGGCATGTGCTGCGGGAAGGATATGAATGAGATGAAACAAAAAGCACTGAGACTCCACTCTGATCAAATTCGTCAAGTGAATCCCCTGAAAATGGAAACTATGTAATATCAAACACATGGAGACTAAATAGAATATGCAAGCAGGGCCTACTCGAAAAGTTTTCTCTGGGCTTAGTTGGAAATGTGTGCACTCAAGAACGTGGCAAGCATAAACACAAAATGGGGGAAAACCTAAAGTTAGTCGCCGGCAAAGGCAGGAAGGAAGCAGCAGTGGTGGCAAACGCCTCAAAACGTGTATTTATATGACATACAAATCGACATATTTGTGTAGGTGTGTGTGCTGGAGCTTTGAGTGATGCACAACATGTCATTAAATTTAACTTTTACAACTTATCGCACACATTGACGGCAAACTGCGCGACTGCACGACTGAATGTGCTCCACAACGTCGCACTTGTCCGCGCATTGTCGCTGGGGCGTGCATTGTTTTTGTGTCGTCTGCTGTTCGAGACAGCCGAGTGTGTCGCGGCGCAAATGTGAACCATGGCATGTGCGCCTAGAAGCGTGCTACTAAATTTAGTGCAGTCAATAAATAATAAACGTAAAACCAAAAATCATTCGTACGTTCGTCTTTATTTTGTGTGCCATATTTTGCCCCAATTGAGAAAGCGAACATTTTTGCGGTGCCTCGCAAATTTGCATTCCATTCCATTGCATTCATTTCATTTCTTCTCGTTTCGTTTGACTGCAGCGCGACTTTTTCGCGTTTGCCTCGCGCTTCCGCATTCAATTTGCATAACGTCAAAGCAAACGGAAGTAGGTGTTAAATACACTGAACGCCTCGTTACAGCAACAATAACAATTTGAATAACAATGGGCAGTGGGTGAAGGCCTGTCGGTGTTTATGAAACAAAGCGTCGCGGCCGTATAATTTTTTGAATTGCATTCGAGTTCAGTGTCGTTTGTACTCGCAAATTGACAGGTGGGCTGCGAATAGAGGGACGACAGGACGAGGGGCATTGGAAAAGCGAAGCGGCAGTGATTGTCTAATTTTTTATTGTTTATTTTTCTAGCTGACTTTTAGTTGGTGTTTTATTTACTGTACCCTTTAGAGATGCTTGTAAGTGTATGTCGATGTGTGCCAATAATATTTGCATGTTTTTCCCCATGGCGAGCAACAGCGCAGCGCTAGAAAGAGAGAGAAAACGGCAGCGAGGCGGCCGAAATGACAGCAGCGCCAATTCATTCTCGACTCATTTCAAAATCGCGTTGCAAGTTGCGCCCCGAAATGCAACTCCTGACAATTGCTCGAACACTGCCAGCAACCAGCGCATCCTGGCAGCCAGCACTGCAGCTGCGCATATTTGAAAGATTTGCATGTTGTGCGCGTTCGAAATGTGCCAGAATGAAAAGTCACTGTCAATTGTAAAGTTTTCACATTAATGAAATGAATTTGCCAAGCACGTTTTTCAGCGCCGAGCTGCTTCCGTTCGCCATATATGCAAAACACACAGCTTTTCCAGCTCTGCGAATTCGTTCGTTTGAGCGTGACTTTTACTTTTTGTGCAGCATAAAAGTTTGTGCGCCTGAAAGTATGCCATGTTTTTGCAAATCGTTAAAATTGTATAACATCGTTTCAAAGGATTACGTGCAGCAACAAATCCATGTGCCCGATGACAGCGTTGACGTTAAAGGATTTGAATTATGATTTTGCTGGTATTTTAAAAATTCCCAAACATTCTCAATGGGTTACGAGTGCAATGGTTTTGTTGATGTGCATGATTTAATTGGCTTAACTGAAGTTTGGTAACTGAGTGTCGAATTTCCAAAATGTGTTTTTTAACCCTACTTCCTTATAGTGTCATTTTTAACCCTTTTTTTCGATCTTTTTTAAATATATTTTTTATTATAAAACCGATCCAAGTTGTATTTACTAGTGTTCGAGAGCAAGTAGGTTTTGATGTCTAGACAGTATTATCTAAAGTCCTGGATCCTTTTTGAATGGGATAAAAGAATAGTTACACGTTCCTTGTTAGGCTTTTGCATGGAAAGTAGTTTGAAATATGTAAATCAAATATGTATTTTGTAAAGCGCACAGGATATTTATAGTTTCAATGGTCCGTGGAACTTTAACCCTTTCGACCCCGAATTTTACCCTTTGTCTAGATATTACTTTTTGGTATTTAAATCATGAAATATTTGCCTAAGAAGTGTGCACACGACATTTGAAGTCGCAACGTCTCTTTGTTAGAGTTCTAGAGCTAGTTTACTTTTGAACCATTTTAGCTTAAAACGGCTTAAATAAATTTTGTATCAATATTTTTTAATTACAGAAAAATTACTTAATATTTATGGAAAAATACAAAATTATCACTTTTTGATTTTATTTAACCATTATTTAAGAAACAGGGTTTTGATCAAACGCGCTCAATTCGTAGACTTCAATTAGAACACAAACTTTCTCTGATATCACTTCGAATTATTGGAATTTATTTTGGGATAACAGTAAAATTTGTGTAATTTCCTTTGAATTCACTTTTAAAAATATTAATTTGTTGTTGCCTACTTAAATTAAACCCATAAATCAATCGTAGCTTTTGCTATAAGGTGACAAATAGGTGAAGTTGCTCTCAGGCAACTTTGGGGTCAAAAGGTTTAAAGATCGGTTAGACGTCAAGTAAAACTGATCTGAGAAGACTAATTAATTATACAAATAGAATACAAAATATACTTAATTAAAATCAGAGTCAATACAGCGATTCACATGGCCCAAAAGCATTTTCGAGTGTTGCAAATCGTTGGTCGTCATGTCTTGTTGGATGTCGGTACAAGTCTTTTGAACGGCTCCTACGTCCTCAAAACGCTTTTCTTTCATTGGTAAAATAATTTTTCTGAAAAGGTAAAAGTTGTATGATACCAAATCAGGTGAATACGGAGAGTCATATATGTTTGAAATGCAATTTTAAGTCAAAAATTTGATCACAATTGTCGATCGATGATTACACCGTGCGACAGCATTTTTCACACCGGAAAAAATCCATATGTGCGTGAAACTAGAGACCAAATAAAGTCATACTGCGTACTCACTTTTTCATTTCTACATCCTTTGTCCTTTTAAAAGGACTTTTTAAAAGGAAAATTTTGAAGGGGATAAAAAATAAAATATATATAACAAATACTTAATCTCTTTAGAATATGGCGATATGTATATCAAATGAAAGAGAAAAGGATCAAGAATTAAAAAAAAAATTGATTTTTTATCTATTTGTAAAAAAGGATATGAAAAAGGTCATTTAAAAATGTTAGTCCTTTGTATCCTTGAAAATTTGTATAGAATTTTTTTCAAAAGTAAGTATGTTAAAACCCAAATCACAAAACCCTTGATCACGTGTCAAAATTTCATTACTCTAACTTTATTGGTGCGAAAGTTATTAAAAAAAAGACGGAAGCTGCAATTCTTATGAAGTACAAAAATTCTAATTTATTTGAGTATCAGTATTTTAAATAATAAAAAGATACAAAATCAATGAAGCGAGAATAATTGACTCAGTCAACTTATCGTTAGCCAAATATTGAGTTAAAATGCGATAAATTGATGTTTGGGCGATGCCTAAAAACAATTTAAAAAATTTTTAATAAATATTTTGGCTGCTGAATTCACGTACAGTTTTGATGGAATCTGCGGGGTTCAGTTGGCTAACACGTGGATCATTATTTATGTTCTTACAATGGTTTTTAAATCACATGCAGCAGTCATGAATCAATTTCAATCATCAACATAAATTTTAATGTTTCAGTGAAAGTTTTACCAAGTTTGAAGCAAAAGTTAATAGATATTGGTTTTTTTTCAATACAAAAACTCCGCTTTCAGTGCGCCGAATGTTATGCAAGTTTAACTGGAAATCGTTGATGTATGTATGTACATTCTAATGCATTAAATCACATATAGATGGGGCCATCAAAAATTTTAAGAACCAGTCGAATATCGGTTATGCGTGATCCATCAGTAAGACTCTAACTGAATTTGTTGTTGTGACTGATTGAATAAATATTGGTTGTAACTCCATAAAGAGTTGTTATGGCTACAGTACAGTTACTGGATTTACCTAATAAGTTTTTAGATGGTTTGAGCTATTGAGCCCGAAATTCAGATCCATATTCCTGAAGGGAATTCCTGGAGAGATTCGCATGTTGTTCAAGTCAAAATGGAACTGACTCTGTGTCACAATGCGCACTCATCCTTCATAACCCAACATAACTTTAGCATGACGAATTTTAACTTCAGGCCAGTGTCACGCCACGTAAAGTATCCACCAACATGCAACACGTGACATTTTGAAATTTTACGCTCATAATCCATTCACTGATTTAGATATTGAATTTGTTGAAATTTGAATACTAATCCGCACACAATCAGTTTCAAAGTGTTTTGGTAAAATGTGTCCAAGCATATTAAAGTATTTAACATAATTTCAATTGTTGTTGAGCTTTTCTAATCTTCTTACTATTTATATGTATTTAGTACGCACTCAAATTCCCGCTGTTTATGTTGTTGTTATTGTTGTTGAAATTCTTGCCGTTCTCGCTATGCTATTGAATTTTTTATATCAATTTAACTTTGCTGCAACAACGGACTGATTGCGACACCGCCGCGCCTGCAGGTATGCAATAATTAATTTCAACTCCATGTAGACAGCAAAAACGAGGCACAAATATTGCGAGAGTGAGTATGTGTGCGCGGGCGGGTGGGGTTGCAAATAATTTATGTACCTGTGGTGCGTGTGCGCGTGTAGGCGACATGTTGTGTCATTTAATTGAAAACGTGACGCATTATTGAAATGCAGTTTTTCACAATTTCCATTATGCGCGCAGCCAGCGCCGCGGCCTCCACTTTCGGCTGCACTCACCTGGCTTTGGTTGGCAACCAAACAATGCAATTTTTGCATTTGCGCGCAGTTATTTTTAAAAGTTACACAGAAAATAATTGAAAAAAGTTAATTAAAAATTTGTAACAAAGAACTTTTGACGAACAAATTTCATTTACGCTAAGTGCAACAATGCACTGTGAGCATTGCCATACACAACTTTTATTTACTCGTTTACATGTGCGGAGCAAAGGTGCAACGTGAGGAGCACTGAGTTTTGCTTTTTGGGTGGTAATTCTTTTTAAAGTATTAACAAAAATTAATTTTCGAATTGATTGGCAGATTTAAAAAAATTTTGATAGATTGATTGATTGATTGATGATTGATTGAACTATGTTGACTTGTGAGGTTAGCATTATTTTTTATGGACATGGGTAAGGATATGGGTTTGAAAAAATTTATAGATTTGTGGGTAAAACATAGTGAAAACATCTCTTTGTGCGTCTTGATTGAGTTGCTCTTTGTTAGTAGTTGAATCCTTCGAAAGCAGAGACTTTTGCTGAGAGTTGCTGGGTGATAGAAGAGGCAAGATTTCTGAAATTATAAAAAGTCCAGAGACTTAAGGCTGTTCTTTTGAAAATTTATATTTATTATTAAATTTATGTTTATTATTATTTATTTATTTATATTATAGGCAAATATTTTAGAAATCATTGAAGCTTTTATGAAATAAATTACAGTGGACGTCCAATATAAGGAATCTTATGTTGTACCCCCAATTTGTTAAACCGAAAAATTCGATAAATCGATCGAAATTTTTTGTAGTTTTAAATCATTTTTCTTAAAGAAATAAGTTTAATATTTTCAGTTTTTAAATAAATATCTTGTTTTATTCCAGCATTTGTAAAATACAAATATTGCTATGTGTGTACAGTCAAAAAGTCTGCGATGCGCGATTGCCTTTTTACCGCAAGTAAATTTTACTGTAGGGAAATTTTTCTTGATTGATTACACTGCACAACAAAATCAAATTTGTTTTAAAATAACAAGGTTCCAGTTTTGATTAAGTACGAAATAAACACTTAAACACATTTTCAGTTTTGGCTTAATTCTGGCATTCAAGTTAATTTCTGAGCTTTGATGTATTCAGAGACCTATAGTAGAATTTTATGGCGAATATTTTCGTGGCACATTTTGTCCTTAAAAAGTCCTGTTTTACAGGACATTTTTGGCATTTTAGAAAAAAGGGTCAAATTGACCCATACAAATAGTAGCTACAGGGTTGAAATGCTCCACAAAAATGTTCTTTGTAGTATTTTACATCAAATTGCTGAACACATCATATACCTAAAATGTGAGGTTACATGGTTTTCGTATGCCGATTCACCATAAGAATGTGCGAAAAGGCGAAAACGTTGACCCCCCCTAAAAGAAATTCAGATGTAAACTTTCAAAACGCCGATACACGTCTATTTTTTTTTGGTTCCCTCTACCAGAATCCGTTTTCAGAACCTTGTTATTTTTTTTTGTGTTGTACAGTGTTATTGAAATTTTAATTTTTAAAAGAAAAAAGCCGACCGAACGCAAAACAAATCCTGTGAAAATGATCAGCAATGCATACAAACAGAAGTTGAAAATGTTGGTAACTTGACGTAAATTTGAAAGTTTTAACAAAAACAAAAACAATTGAGGTACCGTTCACTTGATAAAACCAAACATTAATTGTTATTGTAAAGAATGTGAATGCTCAAATAAAAACAATTCGAAGGTTTCTTGACGAGGGTGAAAAACAACAAAAATATTCGTTATATCGAATAGCAAATTTCACTTTCGTTCGTAATATAGAACCATCAATGGAAAAAAATTGGCTGTACGTTAAATCGAAAATTCGTTAAATGGAAAGTTCGTTATACTGGACGTCCACTGTACAATAAAATTTCACTCTCATAATACCAAAACTCAATATATGTCAAGTGAATGTTCTATGCTATTGACCTCTGAAATATGAAAATGTCGGATGTTGAATGCTGTCTAAGATGGGCTCATAAGTGCTGGCCTTATGGATATGTTATGTGTCCTTTTAAGTGTGTGTCTCAAGTTTAGGAAAATATCTGTTTTGTATGTCTTTTTGGAGTCGACTACCAGTTCGTGCTACTCAGATGAAACCATTGATCCCATTTATGGTAAATACATATTGTATAAACTGATTCTATTTCTTCGCTTTGGTTGAGTGAACTAATGGGCTGTTTGGTCTTTTGGATATTAAAATATCTCGAAAGCCGAAATTACAGTCTATGCCGTCTTAGTGAGCTTGGTGCCTGTTTGGTTTCTTGGATATTAAAACGCCCCAAAAGGCAGATAAATTACAGTCGATACCATCTTCTAACTGAACTGAGCTTCTTGCCAAATTTTTAAATTTTGAAGTGATTTATTGATGATGTCGTGTCCAGTGTAACTAATTCATCTGTTGTACAGTTCCCTCATGATGTGTCTGTGCCCAGGCATCCACACAAGATAAGAATAAGTTTCTATGCATTTAGGGATCCGTTTTATTTGGGATAGTGATGTCCAAACATGACATGACATAATTCTTGTTAAATAAGTACTAAGCGGTGCGTACTCGAATCTGAATACTGATATTGCTTTAGTTTCATTCTGCCTTCTAGTCCTTTTGCAGTCGCGCAGTTTGTGGCCTTAAGGTAAACTAAAAGGACATCAGAAATAATAAAGCTTCAAGCGCTGCGGTGCGTAATACAGTCTGACCTTTGAGTTTTACGCTGCTCCTTTCAAAGGGCTTCTTTGCATAATGGGCTAAACATAAGTAAACAGAAAACCAAATCTTCCGATAATCTTGTGAACGTTAAGGCCTCGTCTTCTCTTGAGGCGTTACAATGTTTAGAGAGCTGCAAGCCAGTGCAGTCTTTAACATTTTGCTGCTTTGTTAAGTACTGAAATTCTTCTATCACCGCTTTGGCATTGCCTGCTTTTAGGCGCAAATGTTTAGCGCTCGAAAGTGGTTTTCATTTCCCGTCTCTCTCTCTTTCTCTTTCTCGGTTTTTCACGCTCTTGGGTTTCTGCAAGATGTGTGACGATGTTGTTGTTGTTGTTATAGTTGTACGCTCAACTATTACCACTGTTGTGTTGTTTTTGTTGCACAGTAGTTCGTAGGAAATTGTAAAATTTTGAAACTTTTTCAATTTCATTCGACCATTTAAGTAAATTATCACCAACGCTTGGCTGCTCGACTGTTTGTTTGGCTGTTCGATGCTTTGCGTTTACTTGGCGTTGCAAGTTGCAACGACGCTGCCATTGGCCATGGACATTGGTTGGTTCAAGGGGAAGGGGTACGGCAGCGATTATAACTTTGTGTGGCAGATTTCGAGGCCGTTATGTGCAAAACTTTCCAAATGGCGCGTTAGCTTCGTCTATTGTTGCTGCCTTTTTTTGCGATGTTGTTGTTGTATGCGTTGCATATGCCACCCGCTTAATTCATTTGGCCAGCATACACGCATACAAATGCGCACAGTTGGCTTATGTCCGTGTGTGTATGTAAGTGCGCCCGTATCTATGTTTGTGTCTGTGTGCGTATCATCGTTGTAGGCTGAAAACTGTGACGACGACAGCGACGATGACGACGTGCTTTTTATTCTCGAAATTATTTATTCTTATAAACTTGACGCTGCATGTGCGAGTTGTCTCTGTCTCTATGTGTGTGTGTGTGTGTGTGTGTGATGTTGGCACATGTTGTTCTTACAAATTTTACGCCCTTGCAGAAGTAGTTTGCTTGTTTGTTTGTTTATTTGTTTGCTCGCAGTCGAAGATGGCAAAATGCGAAGCTCGAACGTGAGGCGAAGAGCGGGAGCCAAAAAGGACAAAGTGGAACACTTCCTTCATTTTATGAGTAAAATTTTTACATCAGCCATGCTGCAAGCACAGTCGCACACTACATTCACACACACACACATACACACAGAGACTTTGCATGTGTGTCAGCTGGTTGGTAGTGTTGGTTGGTGAACGCGATTGAGTGAGTCCACGTTTTAGCCTTTTGTTTACTTTGGTGTGTTTGTTGTGTGCCCGACGTGCGAAATGATACGTTCTGCAGTTGCTTACTGCCCTGCGGCACGTCTTTTCTTGCTGGCGACTGCTGCAGCCTCGGCTTTGGCTTAAGCTTCAGTTGATGCTTCAGTTTCAGCTGTCGCTCTGCTTGTTGCCGCTGTGTGCTCGTTAGTGTTTCTTGCTGCTGCTGCTGCTGTTGTTGCTGTTGTTGTTGTCGGTCCATTGTTGTTATTGTTGTCGTTAAACAAATGAATACCATAAATAATTGCACACCATAACACGTCACACAGCAACATGTAAATTGTAAATTGTAAAATCTGTAATGACGGCGAAAAGAATGCAGAGCAAAATAAATAAAAAACCAAGAAAACACACTCACACTCACACTTACACTCACACCCGCATCCAGGCCGAACACATTGGCACAAAGCACGTACAGAAAAGAAATATTTTATGGTTTACACAGAGCGCCTGCAGCGCCCTCTGCCGGCAGTGCTGGTCACGGACATAATTGTAAATACAATACGCACACACACACACACACACACTCGTGTACACTCACGCCACCGTCCATCGCTTGCTTCATCCTGACAGCGCCCTCCGGTCTGGGCGTGTGCGTGACGCGCAAAGTTGCCGCCGCCGCCGCCGCCGCCGGTCGAAATTTGGCCCCGCTTCGAAAGGCTGAAAATAATGAGTTGCTAAACATTTGAACATCGACTGCATTAGTTGTGCGCATGCAAAAATTAAGAAAAATATTTACTACAAACACTGAACGCATTAAAATATCCCGTTCCGCTCCGGCACCACGTCCGCTTTTGGCTTTGTGCTAAGTGCTGACGATTAATTTTTCAGGCGCTTTATTTAACTGCTTAATTAATCACATAAGCAAAATGTTAATGCGGCTGCATTATTTATGTGGTTCAATGTCTGACCGAAACGGTTAATGGTCACAAGTCCTGAAAATTGTGAGAAGAACAATCGTTCGTTTGAATTAAAATTTATAACAACGACGAGCACCGTTGCACAATGGTCTCATTATCTTTGATCATTATCACAACAAAATCAAAATTAAAAAAATAAAAAAATAAAAAATAAATCTACGCGATTTGATCGACTCAGAAAACAATGAATTTTAGCAAATGAATTTCGAAAATCGAGTACGTATCACAAATGTTTTGAGAACTGCAACAAAGCTGGCATAGGTGCGCTTCAATCGATGCGGCTGGAGACGATGTCAATTTTGAAGAATACTTAAACTTTTATTTTTTTTAATTTTTAGTTTTTTGGGAACATTTTAGACCGCAGTCTGATTCTTATGATATATTTTGGTTCTTTGTTGTTTGTCATTAAGTTAGGCAGAGCTGAACTTGGCTGATAAAAAAATTAGTCTCACGTGTGATGACATTGTCTGGTACACCGATGGGTCCAAGACGGAAGAAGGAACTGGGCAGGAATCTTTAGCTCCGGTTTCCAGTCTTCTGTAAGTCTTGGGGAATAAGCCTCGATCTTTCAGGCTGAGGTCTTTGCCATAAATGTGTGTGCCAGGAAATTAGTAACGCTCAATGTTAGAAGGAAAAGGATACTCATAATGTCAGACAGCCCGGCGGCAATCAAAGAACTGGGCTCGATGACATTTGACTCCAAACTGGTCTGGGAGACAGCAAATGTTCTCCAGGATCTCTCAAGGGAAAACCAAGTGATAGTACATTGGATCCCTGCGCACTGTGGGCACGATGGTAATGAGGAAGCGGACAGATTGGCAAAGGATGTGGTTGCTAGCCGGCCCTACGGACCTGAACCAATCATAAGTGTTAGCAAATCCCATTACAGACATTGGGTTAAACAGGAATTCATTAATCGAGCAAACCACAAATGGTCGAACACAATGGGGCAACGATACTCCAAGCTTTTCTTTCCAGCTTACTCGGAAAGGAAATCTGAGTACCTAATTGACCTAAGCAGAAAGGAGCTCAAGGTCATGACGGGGATGCTAAGTGGACACTGTCTGCTAAATATGCATAGGGCGCGTCTGGGACTAACGGACAGTGAGCTATGCAGATTCTGTATGGAAGAAGAAGAGACTTCTGTACATATCATAACTGAATGCCCTGCCCTGATACACGCAATGAAGCGAATATTAGGGAAAGAGGTGATACAGACAAGAGATTTGTCTGAAATGAATCTAAGGAATCTAAAGGAGTTCCTAGATAACATTGGAGGACATGAACTCCTCCAGTAACGTAGAGGGACATGACACAATAGTTCATTACTAGAACGCAGTGTCTCGGACAGGTGTTGTCCGAATCCCAAATCTAATCTAATCTAATCTAGGCAGAGCTCAATTGCATGGATTTTGGCCTGGAAGACAAAGTTACCTTTGCCAAAAAACTAACCTGTGGCAGAAAGTTAGTCAAGAACTCAAGCTTAGAGCTTTTTGTACTTAACACCTTTGTTCCTACTCTCACATAGGTCCTTAGTAATGCAACAGCAGAGACCTGGTTTCATCTCATCACGCATAATCCAAGCAGAGAGCATTGTTTACTGTGCCCATAATTTTCATGTCTTTTAATCTGATGAGTTTGCAGATTTGTCACCCGGCGCTTTCAAAGGCCTCCCACAAGCAATTTAATATAAATTAACCTTAAATCCGAACAGTAGTTTTAATAATCAAAAAAAGATCAGACTAGCAGCAATACGAAACGTATTTGAGTTGGCAGTAGGGCTGCCATATGTCTATGCTTTCTGGAACAGTTTTTGGTTCTGCAAACTTGTAAATGTTTTGGTCGAACCTGACTTTTGTGCAATAACAAGACGACATTTGGAGTCGAAGTCCTAGAAAGATGGACGGGCTTTCAGTACTCGTATCACTTATGTTGCTTGTAAGAAGAAATTTAAAAAAATGTGTGCCTCTTTCTGTGGAAAACTTCTAAATGTAAAATATCGCAATAGTGAATAACTTTATTTATTCATTTAATTCAAACTTAATGTATAATTTAAAAATCTTTTTTAATTGAAAAATTCTATTTACAATTATTTCTGCAGTTCTAATTTTAATAAAAGCCATTGACTTGCACAATTAAACATTGAAAAATATTTACATTTTTCGTAATCTAGTAATTTGTTTAATTTTATTGCACGTTAAATGTTTACAATGGATTTGCTTGTTGCCGGCGTGTATGAATCGTTCAATATTTGGGGCTTGCGTGACCCACTTCGGGCAGACAAACTGATAAAAAGTTGAGATGAATGCGTTCATCTCACTCTCACTGAGGTGAGAGTAATTTTTCCCGCAACGCTTGTCGCAGCAGATAACAGATGACAAAGAAATGGCAAAAGCGCAAGAAATTACAAAATTGTGTGAGAATTTTTTGTTTGTTTTTGTGCCTTCAATCGCAACGCCAAAAAAGTCACTCGAACAATAACAAAGTAATTGCGCTCAAATGAACACAAATAAACGATAACAACTGTTACCAAAAATACAACAAAACGGCTACAACAATGCTCAAAAAATGTTTAATTGCAAGCGTTGAACTTAATTGCGCCGCGACGAGACAATAAAACACCAAAACCATCCAACAAAACTAACACAGCCAGACCAAGCGAAGACAATAACAGCAAAACAATAAAAACGATAAATGAAATGAATTAGCGAAAGTGAACGCAGCGTCTTCAAAGCAAAGCGCGCGGCAATCGGCACAAATCGCACGCCAGCCGCGCGTCGCAGCCAAAGCTAACGCCTCAACTTTTAATCGACGCTTATCGAAGGCGATTATTGACTGCGGTTTGAGTTGAACGAGTGCAGTGGAATGCGAGCTGAACGATGGCAACAAGTGGTTATTGTTGTTGGTGTTGTTGCTTTGGGCCACAGCCGATGCTGGTGGCATCGGGTCGTACAGTTTAACGTTAGCGCCGGTTTCAGTCAGTCTCGTGTACGCTATCCAAGTGAACGGAGAACGGCGATCGTCGTTGTTGTCGTCGTCGTGTATTTTGTGTGTGTCGCGGGTTTTTTTTTGTGTACCGAACGTGGTTTTTTGTGTTTATCGGCGATCATCTCTGGTCTTTGTGTACGTTTCAAGTGCAATTTCTCACGATCTCTGCGCGCGGCACTCATCACAGTTTAACTATCGAATTTATTTTACTTTGCGCAAATAAAAAAATTGCTAGTCATTGCACTGTAGCCACCTGACCAGTGCCGGTTATTGATTATGATTGCCAAGCGCGACAAATCGTGCGTGCAGTGATTGTTTCTTGTCGCACTTGTCTGTCTGAAATAAATTCAATTCAGCGAAGAAAACAAGTGTTTCACCTCTGTTGAGGTTACCAGCTTTTGTTCTGGTTCGTTGCGGCGTTTCCACGTGATCAAACAACGTCAATAGCAGGTAGAGGCTTCATACTGCAGACTGAATATTTACGGTTTAACCCTACATGTGAGACAGTCGGTCAACACAATTGTCAGGAGCACAGCTCATAAAATATAACTGTTAGAAATCGTCGCCTTTTGATGAGGATGCATTGGTTAAAGGAAAAACTTCATAAGATATTTAATCAAAATAATTAAAAAAAATTTGCAAAAATCATTACATAAGCAATACAAGCTCATACTTTTTAACTAAACAAATTTTGTAACATATTTTTGCTCGCTTTTGCAAATTATTCACGTATAAGGAATACGAGCCTAAATGTTTTAATTTAAAAAAGAAATAAAAAGCTTTAATTAGAATTGAAATACATTGCCGTTTCAATTTGATTTAAAAGGTAACATAAATGATACTGAAACTCTGACAGTCTTCCACACAAAATAAAGGTTTTCCCGTACGCAAAAAAGTGCCACAAATTCTCTACACAAATTCTGTTCTGACAAAATTAAAATTATACTTAATCTTAAAAAAGTTATTTCGTGTTACGTATTGATTTGGGCGAGCTATTAGAAAAGTTCACTGGGACAAAGTGCTTGAGAGCAGGGCATGTCCTGGAAAACTTGGAACTGTCTAGAAACTAGGGCGCTCCATCATTAATGTGATCTATGCTAAAAGTGAAGTTGTTGCTCGAGAAACCAAAAATAGTTAAACTATTATAGAGAACTTAGGTCGTTCAACAAAATATGGTACATGCAATCCATGCTATAAATAACGTTCTTGCTAAGGATTCAGGAAATTGGTTATAAAATAAAACGGGGAGGCAGGTTTAGGGTCCTTTAACAAAAGATGGTTTGAATAGGATATTTGTTGGTTTAACTGCGGCAAAGTGCTCGAAAACATGATATATCCTCGATGTCAATCCTCCTCGATATCAATGAAAATGACCCATGTGAAGAAAATTGAAATGTATTTGGGGAGTTTACAAGCCAATTTGCATTGTATTTTACTAAAAGATTTGCTTTACACTTAACGCGAAAATGCCGACCGTACTGCATGTAGTACACATTCTTCAAGGTGCTGCGGTAACTGTGTCATAAATTTGCTAACCGATACCTTGAAATATACATATGTGGAGTTGCATATACGAATTTTGGTACATATTTATGGGTTAAAGAAGTTTACGAGTTTCTGATACAATAATGAAAGCCAGCAATTCACGCACAACGTCAAAAATTTGCTACTTGTGTGCTGCTAGCTAGGCAGGATTATGATTTATTGAATAAACTTATTTCATCTAGCTTCATCTATTTAGGTTCCAAAACAAACAAACTATCGGTCCAAAAACCCTAGTCAAATGGGAAGACAATCTCTCCATCTACAACTAGTTACAGGTTGGTGTTGTTCTCGGACCATTTACTTTAAATGGATGCTGTGATTGTGCAGCGTAATAACATTGAACTCTTTTCTTTGGGGGCTACATACGTTAAAAATAATTTCTGTGCCAATGCTACAACAACGATTCAAGCACGTAAACATTGCATTTTTGTTCAAAAACGTAATGAAAATTTTCATCAAAAGATTGGACGTTTGTAAAGTAGAAATCCAAAGGTTTAGGTGTTGTACTAAAATTCTTCTCCGAGGCTTACCGTTCACATGTATTTTAAGTTCATTAAGTCCATTAAGAGGGCAAAATATATCAAATATTTTAGAACGCAGTGCATTTTTCCATCAATAATAATAATGAACATTTTTAAAAAGAGTCTGGACGAACAATCGAACTTTTCTTAGAGTTTATACTTTTTGTTAACAAAATAAGAGACTATTAAATTTTTCTGCTGACTTCAAAAAACACTTCTAATTAAAAGACCCATAGATAGGTAATGTATATATATGTATATATATATGTATATGTATATGTATACTAGGGCGGGTCAAATTGTATGGAACGATTTTTTTTGATGAAGCGTATAGCAAAAACGTAATCTATAGGTGATTCTGAGAAATTTTGCTCAAGAGACCATAGCTCTAAGTCGGATTTGGAGCCCTCCAAAATTTCAAAATAGATATTTTTCAATATATACATAAAATAATTTAATTAAATTCGTCATAAAATCGGATAGAGTTATAGTAGATTTCTCAATCTGGGCTTGTTTGAAAGGTATTTTTATCACCTTTCAGAATCGGTATTGATACCAATATTTTTTTTATTTTTAGTAGACATATTAGGAATTTTTTGTCGAAAAATAGCCTAAAATGAGCTTTTAACTAATAAATTCCGAATTTTCTTCGATTTTTTCGATAATTTTTTTTTTTTGCAGATTATGAAAGTTCAGATAATTTCCAACAACTTTTATTACGATCAATTTTTTTGTTTTCAAACTCCTTTTTGTAGGAAAATCGATCTGAAAAAATCAACATTTTCAAGGTTTCAACAAAAAACACTATTTTTAAATTTTTAACTCAATTTATTCTTAAATATTATTCTCGACCTACAATTTAATGTTTTAACGTGGTAATATTATTTTTTAAAGTCCTTTTTACTTTCCATTCGAGGAGTTTTCTTACGACTTTCTAATGTCACTGCCATAACTCCTTCACGATTCTTTTCTATAACTCGTTTTGAAACACTCGTTAATAATTGTACATGTCTTTCTGTTCCTTGTATGTGCATTGGAAGAAAATTCGGAATTTATTAGTTAAAAGTTCATTTTAGGCTATTTTTCGACAAAAAATTCCTAATATGTCTACTAAAAATAAAAAAAAATATTGGTATCAATACCGATTCTGAAAGGTGATAAAAATACCTTTCAAACAAGCCCAGATTGAGAAATCTACTATAACTCTATCCGATTTTATGACGAATTTAATTAAATTATTCTATGTATATATTGAAAAATATCTATTTTGAAATTTTGGAGGGCTCCAAATCCGACTTAGATGTATGGTCTCTTGAGCAAAATTTCTCAGAATCACCTATAGATTACGTTTTTGCTATACGCTTCATCAAAAAAAAAATTAACCCGCCCTAATGTATACATATATGCACATAATATAATCGTATATATGTATTTAAAAATTGTACACTTTTCTCATTTGTAGCGCCTTTCCAAGTCTCATACAGCCAGTACTTTCGTTCAAGCTTATTTGCTTGCAGTGATGTGTTGATAAATATTAAACCGGTTTCATTGCAACAATATGTGAAAACTGGTTTCTGCTAACAATTTTCTTATTACTTTTGTTCATCTTGTAACATCAAGTGCGATGTTGTTGTTTTCTAATTATAATCGCGTACAAATAAAACGATTTTTATTTTATTTTATCAGCAAACGAGTATAAAACGTCAGACTGATTGCATGCCTCAAACAGAATGTAAAATTTAGATATGCAATTTTACCTGAACTTGGAAATAAATTAACTGCATCTGACTGTGAAGTTTCAATTAAAATCCCTGTTGTGGCGAGGTGTAAATTGGCGGAAAACAAATTATCGGGATACGAAAGTTGCACGACACTGGCGCACAATTTAAAATACCAAATCGAATATTGTGTTGGTTTTTTTTATGGAAGCAATTTACCCACACGCCGTAGCTCAGCTGGCTAGTGCTTTGGGCCGCGAATCAAATGCGACGCTCGAACCCAGGTTCAAGACTGCGTTGCTGCTAACACAGAAAAAAGAAAAACAAAAATTTTTCTTTCGGCGGCTGTCCTTTCAGCAGGAAATGGCAAACCTCTGAGAGTAAAATTGTCTAGGAAAAGCTCCCAACTCGCCGTTCGGAATCGGCATAAAACTGTAGGTCCCGTCCAATCTTGTAAAAAATTCGCACGCACAACACGGATGGTTGCGGGTAGTCGCGGTATCGGACTGTCGTGCCAGTCAATTATTATTATTAATTTACCCACAATCTTATTTAACACCAAATACAATAAGTGTTCAAGTTAATTAAAAAAGGCTTTGATTAAATAATTTTGTTGTGAGCAGAACTACTTTTACATATACTATGACAAGTGAAACCTTAATCACTTCAGACCGGAGCTGTGATTTTTATGTACATTTTTTCGAGTTTGGCAGAAGTATTGCCAATCTTATTTAAAATCTTTCAGTTCATCTTTTTGGGAAACTATATGTTTCTAATAAATGTAAAAAAGTTTTTGAATATTTATTTTCAGGAAACGACGGTTTATTTGGCTAATTGTAGAACATTTTTGATTTTGTTATATTTTTAGAATAAAATCGACAACTTTTGTTATTTTGATGATATTCTTTGGTACAAAAAGTGTTAATTAATTAATTAAATAAATAAAAAAAATTTAGATTTTATCATTTTCTTATATTTGTTAAAATAAAATCAACTAGTTTAGTTAATTTAATGAATGGTTTGACTCTCGGTGACTATCACCTCATCAGGCAGTTGAAAACCTCTGAGAGTAAAATATTTGTCCATAAAAAGTTTCCAAAATGTCTTTTGAAAATGCATGAAACTGTGCGACTTTCTAAGATCATGAAACGAAATGATCTTATTCCCGTTATTATATTGACAATCATTAGGGGTATTCACACCGAACTTGTTACTTCCTTAGTTCGGTACTCGATATTTTTATACTTGCATTTTACTTTTGTAAAAGAATCGAATTAGGTAAAAGAATCGCTGCAGTACAAAGTTCATTACGAATTGGCATTTTATGCTTCGTTCTTATATTATCTTATAGGAGGATTAGATTTTCCATCAAGTTTTCTCTTTATATATTTATAGAAATTACATTAGTTTTTCCGTAGCTTAGCAGCATGTTAACTTTAATATTAATTACACGTTTTTGATAGCAATTTATAGCGCGCAAATTATAGACTTGCAATTTATTCATGCAAATTTTTTAAGAAAGCATTGCCTGCAAAATGCTTGCAATCAATTCTGTTTTGTCTAAAAGGTTATGCTATTTATTTAAAAATTACTTTCGAAGGTGATGTTTTTGATTGCTGCCATGTGGAAGTAATTAAAATAAACTTTCCGTGTGCACAGCCATTGCCGCATTTGAAACATGCAACTCTGTGCTTGTCTACATTCACCAGCTACACATAAATCACCTCTACCTTTACTGGCAATTTAGGTGTGCAAAATGTGTAAAACTGTTGTAATAAATACAGTTATGAGATATTAGCAAATAATCGCTGCTGTGCATTACTTAAAATTTATTGTACAAGCAAATAGCCCAAAGGTCACAACACTTACGCTGTGCCAGGTGAGTGAGTGACGGCCGTGGAACAATTTGAGTGACCGAAAGTGAAGTTACGGCTTAGATTCGATATTTTACAACTATGTAAATGCAACAAATTTTTGTTATTATGAAAAATCTGTCAATATTAAAAACTACGGTAGAAGTAATATTTAAATTGCAGCCAGGTTATGGCCAAATAAATTCTGCTCAAACACTCCAAAGAGTGTGCGTTTAATTTAAATTCAAGTTTAATGGATTTTAGTTTAATAAGATATTTGATGGATGTAATTGTAATACGCTTTAAATAATTGGAATATTCGTTGGAAGTAGAACAAATTGCTGAATTAGTGTACGTTATGTATTTTTTGTAGCTCTTGTTTTGTTGTTTGAATTCGTCGCACCAATAAATAAATAATGGTTTTGAATAGTAAATACTAAAATTAATTTTAATAAATAAATGCGAGAGTAGATATTGGATATTAAATACTAAAATGAATTTTAGTATATCAAAGTCCAAGTATCAAAGTAGTAAACTAACAAGAATGTTGTTGTTAATATTAATATCAGATATCAAAAATTAGGTGGTGGCAGAAATTTGTTGAAACACTCTGACTATTTAATATGATAATTTAATATAATATTTATAATTTAAGCTTTTACTTCTTTATTTACACTTTTCTCTCCTTATACACTTTGCTCGGAAGCATAGAACCACAACAAGGCTAATGCGTTGTGTTGGCTGCATTAATGGATTGAAGTTCTGCCAGGGTTGGTGATTAGCCTATCGCTAGTAGCTTCAGATGATTGAGCTGCTATCTGTCATCTCCCCGAATACAATGCCTCTGTATGTGAAAGTTTATTGCTGGGTTGTGTAGAGCGCCTTTTGGAGGGCTGTTAGAAAACGCAGAGGTTCGTGTCTTTGATGAGTTAAGATATTTTGGATGATGTACGCGCTACGATACATTTTTGTTGCTCCAAACTGGCATTGCTTAGTGTTGTTTTTGTTGCACTAGTACGACTATTGGGTAGAAAAATCTGCTCGAGCTACTCATCACCACTGATTGGAGTGGGAAGAATAGAAGTTCAAAGCAGTGATGGAATTTGGGCCCAAGAGTATCGTATCAAACATCAGCATAGGAGTGTACCATATTCAAGCAAATTGTATCAATTTTTTTCCAAGCTCCCAATTAAGGCCAGCGCCTGGTTTAGACAGTGTGTTTTTGTTTATTTTTTTTTTCAAGGAAGGAGTAGATTGGTTGTCAAAAACTGTTGTGGTAAAAAAAAATTTTTTTTGTCCGCTGTGTTACAAAATGGCCGCCGTATCGCGGCGTGAAGTTGGGGTTCATTTTGCATGGTTTCCAGCGTGCAGTTCGCAAATCTCGTCAGATCTGAAAAAATCGAATGGCATTCTGTTAAGAACTAATTTGTCTGTAAACTGAACCTAAAATGAGTGAAAAGTAATGAAAATTCCGGAAATGGTGGCATAAGTCGGAAAATGGTACTTTTTGGGTACGCTCACAATGAGCGTACTTTTTTGTTTGTTTAACGATGTTCCTCAAAATGGTCCAGTTTACGCGAACCCATCTGAAGAGTGTGTGTACCAATTTTTATTAAATTCGACTCATAAGTTTACGAGTAAACGAGGCAACCGATGGAAAAACACTAACTTTTCAAGAAACGAGTTTAAAGTTTCGGAGGCGGAGGAGTTGTAGGCGGAGCGCGGTGCTTTGTTCCTGAATTTGGACGTGAAGAAGTTCGAGTAGAGACAAAATATTTTAGGACATAATTCCAAACCTATTAAACTATCATATTCTGGAAAAAAAAAATTTCAAAACTTTCAAATTTCTAAACCAGGCGCTGGCCTTAAGTGAAAGGCCAATTTAATAACATTTTTATTAATAAAAAGCTTAAAAGTTGTATTCGAAACTATAATGTATGTTTAACAACAAATGAAATTCACTTCTAATTTAAGCAAGAAACATATATATGTATGTAGTTTATTCTATGATAAATAGGAATCATTCTCATTATCTTCAAGTACATTTGCATAGGATAAGTCAGTAGGAAGCTTAAAATCATAAAAACATTTATTACTGGCTTTTAAGAAATTGTTCATTTGTATTAAGGACGAATCAGTGCTTAATTGTAAATGGTTTCGGTTTGCTTTTGATTAAATTTTGTACAGGGAATATGCGCTCTTCACTGGCTGAAGAGTGGGAAATAGATAAAATACAAATAGGCAAGAAACTTTTTCCCAAAATTCAGTAATTCCAACGTTTTAAAAGATTCATATTCCGATAATGACCTATACTCATCGTTTATTTCTTCGAGATATTTAATCTCTTTGGGAAAAAGCTTGGAAACAATTGGTACAACAGTATTTGTTTTACCCGGCAAGATATGCTCGGGTGAATACTTTGGCTGAAAGTTTAATATTTCATTATTAAAGTTAACTCTGTTTCTTAAAGAATAAACAAACTTTATGTAAAAACACAAGACATTTTCTTTAAATTTTGAAACATCTTCATCAGATATAACCCCTAAGCCAATTAACAAATCTACTCCAACTCCACAATGCACATCACCAACAGGTAATTGATATTGAAATTTATGTCGTACATATCTTTACCATCAATTACTTCTTTTTTCAAAAAATTTCTTGCTAAATGGTGGAACAAATATGCAATTCTTGGAAGAAATGTGTGAATTCGTGCGCCTTCTGATTGCATTGAAGATGGTAGTATGACAAAACTATTCCATAACTATTTAGAGATGTTAAGCTATGTCACCAATTTTCCTTTTAAGGTTGCCAAACAATTTGCAAACAATTTTGTTTTTAGTGCTAAAAGGCAATACAAATGTTTGTTTTCGTTACTCGACCAGTATGTACCAAAAGCGACGCCTGTGTACCAACGTACTTTTTAAACTGTGATTGTATCAAAAAAGTACAATAGTATCAAGAATTCCATCACTGGTTCAAAGGTAAAGGATGTGACTGGGTAATACTGACGAATGAGAATTAGATAAGAAATAGTTAATAAATTAATAAATAATAATTAGAAAGAAGTAAATTAGGAAATTTAGTGCTGAATCAAGCCAGGTAGGAATCGAATACACGACTACTAGAATAGAGCCCAGTACACTTTATTTACACTTAAATGTTAATGGCTTGTGAAGGGCTTATATGATTCGCTTTGAGCTGAAACGTTGTTGTATAAATTTATCGAAAAATTATGCGATTTGTGCAAATTTTCCACTTGTCTAACGTTCATTATATCCCCCGCTAAATTGGTTTTAATTTGTTTCTCCATTACGTATTCCATGCTAAACCGTTTGCCACTTAGCCACTTCGAAGGCAGTCAACGATCCAAAAGGTGTAATTGCCGCAGCGTTGGAACGAGTGCGCGGCATTGGCCGTGTGAGCATTTTAATTGATTGTCATAAGAATCACTGCAGCATTGTTTGCGCTACTCTCACGATTTCAATTGTGGGCGCAACTTAAAGCCGGAACTTGTTGAGCGAAAGGGCAGCGCCAATTATGAAAATATTTTGCGACGCGCCAGCGGAAAAATGACAACGAGGCAGTGGCGAGCGAAGCGATTTAATAAAATTAAAATTGCAATAAAAAAAGCGCTTTTCATATGGGCGCACTTAATGCAAACGTATGCAGGCACAGGCGCGCATACAGATGCAACTCTGCGACCACTTTCTGTCTAGCAGAACGGGGTGCGGGTGTGGGTTGCTGTGGCTGCGTGTGTGCTGAAATTGCTGTTGGCTAATAACGTGCATGATGCACATTCCGATGTGGTTGACTGCTGACTTTGTGAAAACGAAGACAAATTAAAAAACGGAAAACCCCAAACAAAACAGTAACGCGCACTTAAGCTCGATTTACTTACGCACACAAGCACACACTCACACTCAGCGACAGAGCGATGAGGCTGCATTGTTTGTGAATATGCACACACACACACACATATGCACCCGTGTGTTAGTGCCTGTGTGTCGACATGCGTACATCAAGAAATTGAGATGCATTTCCATGTTCCGTCAGCGATGCATAGCGCGGCAGCCATTGTAGCGAAATTAATATTAATCAGACGATGCGCGCACGAGCGGCAGTTAATCCGGCCGCCTGCTGCGTGCGCACTTCTCATGTCAACCGCAGCCCAAGCTGCCGCCGACTGGGAGCTGTGTTTGTTTTGCTTTTAAATTCGTATTTATGCGCTGCCGCGTAGCTTAGTGCAAAGCAAGTGCGCAACTTGCAGCCGACATGTGACAGCAAACAAGTTGGCAGTTTGATTGGGATTTGAATGGAAAATCGATTTGAAGTGAATTTTGCTAGAATCTACATTTAAGGTATTATGGCACGTTAGAAAGGGGAATTTTTAATGATTTACAAAATTATTTATTTTTCAGCTCCTTTATTATCAATCTTTTTGAAAATTTTTTTGCAATATATTGAAGGTTTAAGGAACACAAAACACAAAACATTTTTTAGCATATTGTCTCTTATATAGGTGGAGCTGAAGGCGCGTAGAAAAAAACACATCCTCCATTGCGGACACTTAATAACTTAACTTCAATATATTGTAAAAAAATTTTCAAAAAGATTGATAATAAAGTAGCTGAAAAATAAATAATTTTGTAAATCATTAAAAATTCCCCTTTCTAACGTGCCATGATACCTTAAAATATGAACCAAAATAGTTATGACGCAAACCTACGTATAAACTATTTGTTGCGCATTAAAGTATTTATATTTATATATATTCGGAAAGTTAAAATTTCACATTTACGAATTTTGTCTTCTGTGTGGTTATACCAAAAACATTCCATAGAATTTTTTAAAACTTTTATTAGGTACCGGACTCTGTGTTTAAAAGTATTGTCATATGATAGCAACCATATCGTTAAAACAAATTAAGAAATTACTAAAACATTAAATTTTTATGCACAACTAAAAATTGATAATTTCTTGATTTAGGTACTTCAGCTAAAAATGTTTAAAAAGTGTGTCCAAGTTGAAGTTAAACATACAAATGAAAAGTTCGACTTATTCAAAATGTAGCATGTTGCCATATTTTGATTCGAAAGTTATTAAAAAAAAGGCGGAAGCTACAATTCTAAAGAAATACAAAATTCTAATTTATTTGAGTATCAGTATTTTAAATAATAAAAAGATACAAAATCAATAAAGCGAGAATAATGAAATTTTGACACGGATCAAGGAGATTTGGGGTTTTAACATACTTACTTTTCAAGAAAATTCTATATAAATTTTCAAGGATATAAAGGACTAAAATTTTCAAAGGACATTTTTCATATCCTTTTTTTACAAATAAAATTCTTGAGCCTTTCCTCTTTCATTTGATATACATATCGCCATAGTCTAACCAGGTTAAGTATTTTTTATATTTTTGTTATTTGTTATCCCCTTCAAAATTGTGAAGTCCTTTTAAGAGGACAAAGGATGTAGAAATGAAAAACTGAGTACGCAGTATTACTATATTTGGTCTCTAGTTTCACGCCCATATGGATTTTTTCCGGTGTGAAAATTTTTTTAAATTTTTGTCGCACGGTGTTATCTGTACTGGATATAACTTTTTCTGCATCATTTCTAAGTTTCTGTTAAGCCACTACAGCGTTTCAAGAATTATACACTGCTGCATTCATGGTTTTATGTACAGAATATCTCGTAGATTCTTACTAGAAACATCGAATGTAGCAAAGCACATTTTTTTTAATCGTTGTAGAGTCTTAACTGTAAAAGTGATTTATATGAAATTTATAAGCAGTATAGATGTTTGAATGCTTTTTTACCAGAAGTCACTTATATAAATTTAGCTCTCACGGTTTCCAGGATATTCAAAGATAAAAATTTATTTGAGGTCCTTCACATCCTTTTTCATAAAATTTTTCGAAAAAGGATATTGTTTCTTCGACTTCATATCATTAGCTTTCACTTGACGTAAAAATTATTTTTTTCTGACATTTGAGTAAAAAGATATGATGTTTTAAATGTTTCAGGAAGGGGCACTAAGCCGCCATTTTTAAACTGCATTTAAAAAAAAACTCGAACATCCCGGGAAAAATCCCTTGACACTTTTTCATCTACTGAGGTCCTCTATCGAATGAGACATGTTTGACCTTGTCCCTTTTTTTAGTGTTGCACTGTGTAATTTTTAGGCTGTTTTTGTTTGGTTTAACTGATGTTTCAAAAATTCTAAACTAAAATGCGCATTTATGTTTGTAAATGGTTTCAATATGTTTAATTGGTCATTGCTCTTACAAACGCAACCAGTAACGATGAAACGCTGCTATAATCGTGTATTGAGTTGCACAGATTTGCGACTTGTGCGGCCAGCATTAGTTGAAATTCTCGCGTGTGTGTGTTTGTGTGTGCATTTAGTCATGAATACGCAAGTCTGGAATGCCATAATTAAATGTTTTTCAATCAAAATCAAAGCTTTGCCATACCAACGAGCAATTATGCACATAATTTGCAAATTTCACTAAATGTGTGTGGTTCGAGTGGCGATTTGGAAAAGTGTTTGCTTAATTAACTGAATTGCGTGGTGCAAATTAATTGGTCAAATGGCATTTGTATTCGCGATAATCATTCGAAATGCGAGTGAGACTAATTGCAATTTCATTCGATGTTGGTCCACCATCTTGGTTAACCGCATCATAATCATGTTCTATGTCTGTCTGTCGCTCTGGCTGACAGTCTGTCATACATCAGCATTTTACAATGCTCATCGTTTTGCACACATTTGCACTTTTGTCCACTTGTTCATTATGCGCCGAGTGACCTCAAACACTTGAAGCATAATTGCAAATGTTCAGCCCCCGAGCGAGTAATTATTCTGGCATTTGCGGCCAGCTGACGTCAGTGTCGCCGACATCATCCAAATAGTGGAATACATGAAAGCCTCATGCATAAATGTAGCGAATTAAAAGTTATTCCGCAGAGCGATTCGCTACTCCACTTCGCCGCGCTGCCGCCAACTCCAAATTCGACGATTTCGTGTGGCCCCTGGCTGCAGCGAGCAGGCAGCGAGCATCTACTATGCAGTAATGCGCTCGTAAACGTCAACTCTGCAAATGTAAATGTCAAAGTTGCGCGCTGAAAATTCGCTGCTAGTGTTTGTTGTTGTTGCAGCGCCATGAATTCTGATGCGGCACTTGATTAACGTCAACAAGCAGTGCGGACAATTTTATTGTTGTTCGGTTGTTGTCGCCATGATGGCTTCTTCTCAGAGTTACAGAATGGTTGTCGAAAGTAGAGCATTTTCTTGTTTTTGTTTCAAATGAAATGTTCTCACTTTTTTTGTTTTTCAAACTGCATACTTTCAAACTGTCAAATCTAAGAGGAAGTTTTCTAATCTGCCAATATTTCAACTACGGCCAAAGTGAGCTCCTTCGATACGCAACCTTAACTTGACTCTCATTTTGTGGCCAAAAGAATGTGATACCAGACTTTCACCTCATCGTTGATTAATAAATAGCAACAAAAAACAATGCTGACCCAGGTTGTTTGCTACCTTCAGGCACAGAACTGCAACTGCTGCAAAGTTGTTGCACTTAATTTTATAAATATTTCAGTACATCTCGGCTTGAAGTTTTCATTTGAAATTTGCACATAATTAAACTATTTTTATTGCGCACTTTCTGACTTGTTCTCGCCTCAATCCTTTCATACGCTTTTCGTCGACCAAAGCTCTCTTCAACTCATGGCTAATGTTTAATTTATGTCTTCCTATTCTATTCGCTGCCCTTTTCGCAAGTATTTTTCCACGTTGCAATGCAGCATTTACATTTTACACGGCCGCAAACGCACACCGACGACAGCACCGAACGGCGCAAAGCTACAAAAGGCCGCAGCATTCCTTTCGGTTGGCCGCTCAGCAGCCAACTCAGCTCGTACGTCCGTTGTCCGCTGTCCGTTCGAGCATTAAAAATGCAAATTTAAACAAGTGGACAACGGCAGCTTCTGCTCCTCCGAACGCTCTACGCCGTTCCACGCAGTGAGCGGCTGAGCAGCGAATCGGCATTTGCCACGAGTGTTTAATCGGCTTTCAGTGCGAACTTAACATGAATCACTTCGACGTGCGCCCATCGGGGTTGTTGCAGGAATCAAAAGTCGCTCGTCTCCGACGGCACTGGAGCACAAAAGAGCAGTGTAGCAAAAACAACAAACAAAAAAAATCCAAAATAGCAGCTCAAACGGCATTAACTGCCACTGCTCGATTTTGCATTAGTTAGCGAACGCCTCGCTCGCCGGACCACTTGGCGCACTTGGCGTAATTGTGTGAAAAGAGGATAGAAAATATATTCGAAACTCGCACGGTGCATTATTCCCTCGTTGCCTGGTCGCATGTTGCACGCTCCATGTTTCTGTGTTCCGTTTGTTGTGTTTGTGCGTCTGCCTGCTGGACGGTTGTCGGCTGCTGGGCCTCGTCGCTCGGTGCAATGTTGTTGCGCATTGTATTCAAATGTATTCATGTGTGACGAAGCGATATTGCCGTCCGTTGCCCGCTCGCCGCTCAACCGACAATTCACCGCTCCACTACTGCCCCCTTGGCGCCGCATGCTTCAACGACTGCTTAGCCGCTTGTTGGCCGCTTCGTTTATCAACTATCACGTCGATAGCTTCCATGTGTCCATGTCCATGCTCATGGCTCTCCGACCCCTCCAGCTGGCGCTCATCAGTCGCGCGCTTAGCCTTTCGCTCGTTTGACCGCTTCCATTGCAGCAGCAGAACTGTTACTCTGCTGTTGTTATTATGGTTTTTGTTGTTGCTGTTGCTGCACTCAAAGCGCAATGAAGTGTAGCGGAAATGTGGCCAGTTGGACACTGTGCACTGCACTCTGTGCCAGCCCGTCAGCCAGCAACTAGTCATCCATGGAGCACTCTGCGCAGCATCGTCGTCGTCGTCGTTGTTGTTGATTTATTCATGAGACCAAGTTGGAAATTATTTGTGCCAAAGCAGTGCAGCGCGCGCCGCTGCGGTGCGCTGCACTCCCTTGCCACGCAATTTGAATGAGAATTCAAATTAACGGCCCTAACCGTGGCAGTCAGTGCAGCGTTGTTCTGGTGGTTTTTGTGTTGTTTCGTTGGATCGCACATCCTTACAGCGCCACGCAGATTAGCGCCTCTGCCCGGCAGCCGAATGTAAATTGTTGCGGTGGCGCATTGCACTTGTCGGGTGCACTTGGACACGGCTCGGTCGGGTTCGTAGGCATATTGCCCGGCGCCAACTGGCAACGATTCGTTTTAATGAATGCTCACGAGCCCACTTGCGACGTTGCCGCATACTCGACGCACTGCATTGGCCGCAATGATGTGCGCCGCAGCAACGGTGGCGGCAACGGAACGCAGGTAATTTCATATGAATGAAAAGTAAAGTTCATATGCATCTCGACGAAACGGAGGCAGCTCATTAGCGCTGGAATGCTGAGTCTTTGTACGAGCAGTGCTCCCGCTGCCCAAACGCTCCCGGTACAAAACAAAAAAAGGCGAATTCATTTTGCAATACAAATTTATTATTTGTGTATTAAGTTTGCTGTGTCCTGTAGGTCAGCAATTTTTTTTCTGAGCAAAAGAAGGAAGATTTTCATTAATACTAAACTAATAATCTTATGTTGATCCGCTATGTTGATTTGCTGACCAACATAGTTCACCCTAATCACAATGTCACGCGATATCTTTAGTGGAATCCTCTCCCTGATGGCCCATAACTCGTTCTCTTTTATGAACGATTACTCGAGCGGGCCAGACCAACGTTGCCAGATACCTGAAAAAACATTCTCTTAAATCGTAAAAAATAGCTGAAATTTCCTCGCAAAAATTAAAAACGTTTCCTAAAAATTTTTGTTTATAATTTTTGTCATTATAAACTAAGGAATTAAACTTATTTTAAGGGCACAACAAATCTTTTAGTTTAGGATAAGGATAATTCCTTGTTGAGCCAAAAAAGTCTCATTAACCCTTTCGCTATTTTGTTGCCATATGGCAACATGCTACTTTGTGGACGTCTGCATCCTCTATGGTTGCAAGAATACATTTTTTTGTTGTTCCTTAGAATAGTTTGAAGTTTTAGGAAAAATACGAAATTAATAAACTGAATAATTAAGTTTAGAGAAGAGAAGTATACACGTGTTTTTAATGGTATATCTTAAATATATATATATATAAATAGTAAAGGAAGAAGAAGCAGAAAAAATTAGATAACTTTTTTAATTTGACGTTTTCTTTCAATTTAGATACTTTTTTTTTTTAATTTTGGCTGAAGTAAATGAAGAAATATTCAAATTTTCGTTATGCATAAAAAGTTTTATGTTTAAGTAATTATTACAGCCACAGCGATGTGGTTGCTCTCATAGAAAACCACTCTAAAATACAGGGTCCGAGTATAAAAATTAAAAAATTTCTTATGGAATGCTGCTAACATAACCACACAGAAGCATAAGACGTAAAATTTAAAATTTTAACTTTCTCCAGTAAAAACCTGTAGCGAAAGGGTTAAAAACACAAAAATATATTTATTTTTTTATTGCAGCCTTTTTAATCTTTCAGCTTCAGATTAAAAATTAAATCGGTATAAAGTTCGCTATTGTAAACTTTCTTCATTCCTTACATAAATGATACATTTTGAAGCATAAAATTTAATTAAATTTAATTAGACACTTTAGCTTTCAATATTCAAGGCTTCAGTGCCACTAATGGTGTCAAATGTAACACCATCAAAATCTCCTAAATTCTCTCCTAAAAATTTATTCCTGCCAAAAAATGTCCTAGAAGACCAAGAATCTCCTTTAACTAGAAAGAAATAGTCTGATCTGGCAACACTGAAGCTGGACACTCGAACACAATGTACGCGGCTGTCTTGTCATCTTTGAAGCCAGCATACAGGCTTCTGTCTCGACGAAGCTTTACTATTTCAGGTGGTTTGAGAAGTTACTGTGCCACTTTATTAATGCATCGATTATATCAAAAAGTTAATGAACCTCAATGGTAAATTAATCAACAATCAATCAATTAACAATCAATTTGTTTTATTCGAAAGCCCCAAAACGAATTGATTCCTGGAACCATAAAAGCGTCTATTAAGTAACATGTTGCCATATTAAATTAAATAGCAAACGTGTTAATGACAATGACTGACAGGCAGGCGAGGTGAACTAGAAAGGAGGAGGAGGTAACGAAGTCTGCTGCCAGGACTGAAAAGTGGCACATAAAATGCAAAATGTGCTCTTCTTCTTCATCTACTGAGATCCAGTACTTCTTAAAAGGGACACTTAGCTGCTGGGCGTGCCTTAGCGTCTAGTATTTAGTTTACAGTTATAGCTATAATTTTAGTAAAATTCGCTATTCAAGGATTTCCTCTATTTCCTCAATGAATTTTTGCCTCCACAATTTCCCATTTTGCTCACATTAATTTAACTTTTCATTCCATATAAACTTTTGTTACTTTTGCCTGCTTTTTATTGCATTTCATTGAAAATTTTTTTTTTAATTTTGCTTTTGCCTTTTTTTGTATTTCCGTCTTTTGTTTTTGGCATACATACTCGTACTTTTCTGCCTCATCTTGTGGCATATAAATATTTAAGTGCCCCTTCTGTGCGCCACACTCGTTTGAAGTGTGTTGTTGTTGTTATATTTTATATGTTGCAATGGGACAATAAATACACTTTACTTTTTTTTTACTCATAAGACGAGTATTGAAATTTTCTTATATGACTGCCGACTGCAGGTCGTTAGTGCCACTTTCAAATCAAGCACTGCTCATGCATTTTGAATTAATCGCTCGCTACCATAAACGAGAAATTGAATTGAATTCAGTGATAGTAAAAATGGCAATTTTCAACTTAAGTTTATATGTCAAGAATATTGAAGCATAAATTGCAAATATTATAAAAGATGTATGTTGGAGCAGCAAGAAAAAAACTAAATATTTGCACAATTGCACAATTTAGAAGCGAATAGAAGAAGCAATATTTCGTGTTTTAATTATTCTTTAGGTTATTGCATAACAAATGTGTGTCCTGTAAGTATTTCGTTCTGAGTAACAAGTTTTAGGGTTAATAAAAAGTTTGTATGTATTTGGTTTTGAATAATAAATTCAAGTGGCAACTCTGTGGAATCAATTTTACTTATCTCTTTTACTTTTATAATGCGAGAATAGAACTAAATTTGTCCCATACAGAGAGAGAATTCAAGAAAAAACTGAATGCAATGTGACAAATTAAAAAAAAATATACGAGGTCTGTTCAAAAAAAGGTGACTTTTCAAATTTCGCGGTCTATGAATGTACATTCGATTTTCAATTTTTCACAAAAGGCCGAAAAAAGGTCAATTACAATGCGCGCCCTGGACACCCATCACAACCAATGAAAACTTTTGAGTAGTAAAGAAAATTTGCTATGGAGAGTCGTCGAATCACTATTAGAGAAGTTGCTGATGCAATGCGGTTTTTTCCAATATTTTAACCATGGAACGTGTGCGGCAGCGAAGTTTGTCGAAATTGCTAAATTTTGACCAAAGAACCGCTACACGAGCAAAACTTTGCAACTGTTGAATGACGTTAACAACGTTCCAGATTTGATCAAAAAGATCATAATAGGTGACGAATCTTGGGTCTACGATTATAACGTCGAAGCCTATGAACAATCGTTCTAATGGAAGTAGATCAAGAAAAGCTTGCCAAGTTCGGTCGAATGTTAAAGTTGTTGCTTGTTCGTGATTGTTTGGCCAGAAAAAACACCGTAATCATATCTCATCTGTATTCACTGGACTTGAACCGGACTGAAAAGACTCATGAAAGGACGGAGATTTGCCACAATTAGAGAGATAAAGACTACATCGGTAGAAGAGCTCACGGCCATACCAAAAAGACGGCCTGTTGATTGGTTCCTGATTCGATTACTTTGACGAAATAGGTTATTTTTCGAAAAAATAAGATGTAATCTTTTTTTGAACAGATCTCGTATCCAGACATTTAAAAATAACTATTTTGAAAATTTTTTTCCGGATTTAATAATTGCAACATTTTATTTAGTTGAAAGTATTTGGTGTGCAAAGGTAAATTTAGGTTAGGTTAGCTAACAAAAAAACTTCATTAGTATTAAAATCGAATAGAATCAACTATTATATTTGCATAGAATCAATCTTGAAAATGTGCAAATAAAAAGCTTTTAAGAAATATATATTAAATATATATTAAATATATATTAAAATCGAATAGAAGCAACTATTATATTTGCATAGAATCAATCTTGAAAATGTGCAAATAAAAAGCTTTTAAGAAATATATTTGTTTATTACAAAATTTTTAGTGTTGCAATCTTAATTTTCTGACATTAATTTAATTTAGTATTAATTTTGTTTCTATATTTTGGTAGAATGCCATAAATTTATTTCTTTAATGTATACCTATTTCTTATAAATGAAATATATTTTGTGTGTTGAAAAAGAACAAAAGTTATACTTTCTAAGAAAACAAAAACGATTGATTGTTATTGTTATTAGTTATTTAAAAGGCAGAAACATTTTATTCTTTTGTTGTTGAGTAAACTTATTGCTGTAAAATAATGAAGTAGAAAAAATAATTTGAAAAATTAAACAGAAATTAGAAATTAGAAATTTTGTGCAAATGAATAATGGAATTTTAGGCAAATGTCTGCCTAGCACTCATGAGTTCCTTTTTTGTATTAAGAAAATTAAATTAAATTAAGAAAAATCATAAAATTAGTGCTAGTTATATATATAAAAATCAGTTGCCGTTAATCTAATAATCATCGGTTGTGGTATTGGGCCAAGTGGTCGTTGTTATTAGATTCAAGAGCGATGTCAAGTTGGACTCCTCAATGCCGGCCACCAAGTTGGCCGTTTCATTGAAGTTGCTGAAGGTCTGAACTACGTCTTTGGCCTGTTGTGCTGCCAAATTGAATTGAATGAGAATGATGAGATAGCTGGTGATGCCGCCGCTCACCTGTTGAAAAATCAAATAGAAAAAAACATAAATTGATATTATGCTGTATTTGTTGTAGATGACGTTGGCGGTAGTTACGCCATAAAGCGTTTCCATGTCCAGCGTAAAGAAGCCGCAGGCTGAAAAGTCCACCGAGTGATTCAATAGCTTCAGCGATAAGTGGTTGACCTGGTTTTCGAAATGAGACAGCAAGCAAAGTTATATTCAACGTGATTATCCTCAGTTGGCCAGCGTGCTTACGATTTCGTAGAGCTGACTATTGTCGGCGACCACACCGCACTTGTGCAGACAGATGCCGGTGCGCTTCGACTCCAGCGACGTCTTCCAGCTGAGGTAAATCAAATAGATGCACTTGCCAGCCGTGTAGCTCAGGTAGACAGTGGTAATGATGGCGTTTTTGGCCGAGCGGAACAGCGAGGGAATGGCCTGCAAGTAGTAGAGCAAACTAAATGTAAACTGAAAACTGAAATGCGCTGCTGCGGCTTGCGGCCACTCGCCTGGTTCTGCGTGGCGCAGTAGAGGAAGTACAGTTGCGCCGTGAAGATGAGAAAGCCGTAGGCCATCAGCACCAGTATGGGGTAGCTCCAGAGCTCGTTGAGCGCCTTGCCGATTTCGCAGATCTCGTCGTGCAGCTGACACAGATTGTTCAGCTTCTCCTCGACGCGCGGCACATTGGTCAGCTCGCTCTCGCAGACCATGTTGATCATTGGTTTGTTGAGTGGCGACTTGCGCGGTGACTCTATGCCCTCGCCGAAGGAGTTCATCGAATGCGCAACTGTTGGACAATGCCGAATTATATGAATTTATAGTCTTAGCCAGTCTCGCTTATTGCTTACTTGGTGCCACTTTATTTTTGCCGGAGCCACTGCCGCCACGGCCCTTTAGCGTCTCGATGTTGTTCAGCTCGCGGTAGAGATACTCCATGTCCGGATCAATTAGTTTGTTATCCAGAGCGGGTGGCGGTTCTTTGTTGCTGCCCAACATCCACTCCTTGAATTTCTCGTGCGAGTCAACCAAGTCTTCTAGAGCGTCGTTGATCAGCTGGAAGCGCTGCCGCAACGCGTACAGGGTGCTCGCAAACCAGATCTTATCGAGCGAGTTGTAGAACGTGGGAAACGAGGAGAAAATCCAAAAGGCGGACTTTAGCTGAGTGTAGTCGACGAGCAGCACGTAGGTGGACACGAAAATGATGACCTCGCTGCCAATGGTCAGCGCTATCATGAGACGTATGCGTCTCGTGATGGCGCCGTTGTCGGCCAAAATGTGCTCCTTGAAGAGGCGTTCGTCCACGACGCGAATGCGCTCGTACAGTTCGCCGATTTGCGATTGATTGCGCACCGCCGACCACTGATCGATGACCATCATTACGAGGCCGATGTAGGTGAGGAACAGACCGATCACATAGGTCAGCGTACCTGAACAAATGGCGAGACAGAGAGCAATAAAGTGACAGCGCAAGAGTGTACTCGTCACTTACTTTGTGTCGCCTTCAGCGACTTGTCCTCGTCCGAGAAGGAGAAAATCAGCAGATTGTAGAAGACAGTAACCGTGAGCAGCGTGCACAGCACCACCCAGGTGCCCAGTTTGCTCTTCTGCAGCAAATGCTGACGCTGAAAGACGCTCCAGTTGTGCGGATACACGCCCAACATTTTGCAGAGTAAAAATATTTGCGCAAAGTGCACGAGCAGCGACTGTATTTGCTGCTGTTGCTGCTGCGACATTTTCGCGCCGTTTCACAACTTCCGCAGCCGACAGCCGAATAAAGCGAATTGAGTGCAGGCCAACACTTGTCTGCCGCGGCAACGTCCATCTGGCGACGTGGCTGCGCCGCCCGCGAGCACTTAACATTATTAAATGCATTTAATATGCACGCCGACATTAAGGATACCGCATCGCTGATGTGAATAATAGTGATTATCAATAAAAGCAAATAGCGCATTGGGCGTTTTCATGGCTAAGCGTCAATCGAAATTGTGTCTCATGTGGCACAGTGGAGGCCATTTTCAAATAGGGTGAAAGCGCCTATATGGAACTAATAACTAATATATGGAACTAATAACTAAAACTGTGAACTCGTCAAGCGCCTGAATTCGACGCTTTTAAAATTTCTCGCTTTTTGCGTCCCCGGAAGCGGACGTCCCCCGTTCAAGGACGTCACTGAGAAATTTATGCATATGCAGTAATTTATTGTGGTTCCATCTAAAACGTAATGTGCTATGCTAATTACTGCATTACATTTGTAGGCGCTGCCCGCAGTGAGAGCCACATATGGGGGCGTGAGCGCCGCTGAACTGGGCGACTCGAAGTAAATGGCCTATTCGCCTTTCACCGATAATTATGACATTTATGTATATGCACAAAATATTATTGATATTGATAGCGTATGAAGGTAGGGAAGTGATATCACAGTAATTCGGGCTGGAATTCCTTTACTTATAAAACCAGTTTAAGCTTCTCTCAAAGAAAAATATACTCCATAGTTCTATTTGATAGATATCCTAGATTAGCAAAACAGAAGTTGTGCAAGTGAGTTGCTTTTCTCCAAGAGAGTCCAGAATCTATATATCTATGTATATAAAAATAAATGTCTGGTTGTTTATTTGTTTGTTGGTCGAACGACACTAAAACTCAAAACCTAGACAGCCCATTGAACTGAATCTTTCACGGAATGTTCGTCTTGACTAAATCTCGATAAAGCACATAGTGTGAATACAACCCGACAGGTGGGCGTGGCACCACCTTACAACCTAAATTTCTAATATGGAATATCTTAGGAATTAGAGGTTACAAAGCATTGAAATTGGGTATTGGTAAAATTTCATGAGAGTTGGACAAGGGGCGTGGCATTTTTCAAGCCACCCAAATGTTTTGATTAGCTTTGGAACTACAGGTCACAGGCCAATGACATTTGGCACAAACTTACGATTTCGTTGTACCCTTCGATGAAGGGAATGGGGTAGGTATTGAACGAGGGAGCATGGTACCGCCCATACAACAACAATTATTAATGTGTAGTGTCCGACCGAAACATCTTTTTTGGGCCAAAACCAAAACCGAAACCGAATTCCGGTTTTTTCTTAATATTCGGCCGAAACCGAAACTGAAACCGAACCTTTCTAGTTGAAATAAAAATCACCATATCAAGCATTTCTTTTTTTCAACAAACGAATTTGACATTAAAGTAATTAAAGAACAAACAGACAAATATAACATACATAAATAAATACCTACTTATTAATAAAAACAATTTATTAATTTTTTAAAAACATAAACATGAAAAAACACCCTTTCACCCTTACTCGCTAATATTCAAAATTAATTATTTTAAAGAATTTTATTTACATTGGTGGCATCTAAATTACTCCGCCTTTCACTATATAAGTATCTGCTACACAATAAAATGTAAAAAATATTCTAGAAAGTTTCGGGCATTCGGGCAGTTTTTGGCCGAAACTGAAACCGAAACCACTTATTTGGGCCGAAACCGTAACCGAATATTCGGTCGGACAATATTAATGTGAAATAGTTTTTGTGACTAAAATTGTTCGCGTAATTTTGGAACTGTAAGTCGCTCACCCTTTGACTGAAAAAATGGGTTGGGCAATACACAAAAGGGGCGTGACACAATCCATACAGTGGTGTATGAAGATACTTGGTTTATTAGGCCCATTGACTTCAAACAAAGGTAGTATTGAAGTACGCTTTCTTCTTCTTCCTCGTCCATGCAATTTTTGCAAACGTCGTTAGAAGGCAGTCCAAGCCTCTGGCGTGGGTACCTATCAGACATGGACTTGTGAGAGCACCAATGATTTTTAAAACAAAAAAAAAACAGCTGAAAATAACTTGTGACTTAAAAAAATCTGGGATGTATTTTGAACATTGTTTTAAGAATTTATAAATATAAAAAGTACCTCTGAAGTTTGTAATACACTTAAAAACAGTTGCGGAATAATTGGTTTTGGAACAGGTATTGTCGCTTTAAGTAGGAGTATGGGTCTGTATAACCCAGTGTGTTCTCCGAAGGTTAAGAGGGTTGATTGGAACAGATTAGGAGTAATGGCAGCAGATAGCTTAGCTTTGCTGAGCTATAGAATACAGTCACGAGTGCCACGTTTCACAGTGATTCGGCTCCATACAACCACGGGACAAAATTAGAAGGAGTGGTCCGTTCTTCATAAAATTTGGTATAGTAGTTAATCGTGGTCTGTTGAATTGAAATCTCGATTTTGTTTTTCTTAAACTTTTGTAGTTTGGCAATGTCTGAGACTTAAATTTGCAAATTTCGTCATTTTTGGTGAGCTATAGCAACGAGTGTGCTGGCTAGATTTTTCCGATTTTACATTTAATCGGTAACGTCAACATTGATAATTGCAAAGAGTAACAGAAATTGTCTTAGGACCCTTTAGTTTTGCAATAAAAATGATAATAATAAATGTATGTTTTGCATTTGTGCAGTTTTTTCAATTTTTCATGCTGATTGCATACTTTTAGGGATGAAAAAAATAAATTTTGTCGAAAAATAGGTGTTAGATCACTTTTAAAATTGAATTATTTTCTGAGATCGGAAGATATCGGAGGATGTAATTACATTATCCGACAGAGAAAGAATGCTTCTTAAAATAAAAAAAAATCCAGGAACATGCTTTGACATGCTTTTTAGATATTTTCCTCTAAGTTTTGCCAATTTTCAGATTTTTAATTTAGAAAAATATTTTGAATTAAAAGTAATGTAAAAGCCTCAGCTTTGCAAATTTTGAGAAAACATTAAAAGCGAAAATGACCACATCAATTCTTAATTTATGTTGAAAGTTTTAACAACTTCCACTTAACCATGTATTTTTCCATTTTTTTTACTCAATAGACTAAAAAACAGAAAATATGTGGTTAAATTTTTTTGTGAAAAAAGTTTCAACTTTGAGCCGCTTTTGCACACACACTAATTAATTTTTTGCACAGATTTTTGGGGTTTTCTTAGTTGGAGTATTACCTTTCAAATGACATCAAAATCATTAAATTCTAAGACTATAAATTTTTTGAATTTTGTCTATGGAACGAATCACTGTGCGTTCCAACGATGCTCAAAGAAGGCAATAAACCTGCATAGTCTGCTGTCCCGCAATAAACATTATGACATCGTTTCCAATTAGAAGAAGAAGCTCCAAATTAACGCATTTCAAGCTCTTCGTACAAGTGCGAATTAAACTTGCTTTACCACCTAAAATAATTCAACTGTAACTTTCATAAGAGATTTTTAATTCTTATAAAACTTGTAACTGAGAAACTTGCAACACTCTTCATTGGGATCGTTAATATTGGACGCATCGTGTACGGTTTGCCCGCTGGTCATTAGTGCGGTGTTTCTGTGCAGTAGCTCGCCGTACACTTGACTTATGTGCCTTGACGACCTATGTTAGCTCATCTTCTCTTCATGGCATTTTAACGGATACTGTAAAACAACACTGAATTGTTTACAGCCACTCAAAGTTGTCTAACTTTCCTTGAGGACTTTACAATATTTAAATCCTAAAACTAAGTCAAAAGATGGTTTTGTCTAAGTAAAATAAGTACCACGCCCCTTGTCCAACGTGCGTCAAATTCAAATTTTTTATATTTATAGCCCACCCCTGATTCGAGACGAAGAAAATAAAAAATAATAATTAAAATCTGTCCATCTGTTTTTGAGTTTTAGCGAGTCTAACGCACAGCAAATGATTTTTTTATATATGAAAGATAGACTACTGCGACTTCTACAATAAATGGTTAAACTAAGTTATGTAAATTATGCTAACATGTGACGAAATTTATGATGTCTACAGGTCTACTTGGAAGCAGAGGGTTGCAATTCCTGTGAAACAAATCATTAGCAATTTTCGAACAATGTATTAGAACTGTTTTTGTCGATTGAAGCGGAGAGCGCTATATAACATATGCTGTAATATTATTTTAATTTATAAAATTCATGAATATTTTCGCTGCACTCTATTAAAATTGCGCTGCAGATGATTCGGTTGCAATTAATTAATGACGTCAAAGATTTTCTTTTTGTATTATTGTATAGAATAACATAAACAGTATTAAAATTTCCATATTTGAATTTTTCCTCTCGTTGCAGCCGCATAGACAGTCGTTGAGGCAGACACAGCCAGTAATTCGACCGTCAACGGCGCGCCGCGTGCCGAGTGCAGACAACGCAACGCTAATTTGCAGCATCAAAATGCAAATTTTCTAGCATCGGTGGGAGTTTCGGTGCGCGTTTGAAAGACGGCCACGCGAAGTGCCAGTTGCAAGTGCGTCGCGACGACAGTCGGCGCGCAACTCGAGTTAGCTGGAGTGTGAAATTCGAGCGGCTTCTTGGCGAGTGATTGCGGCATTGAATTGCAGCCTTAGTGGGCCGTGAATGCAAGTGTGAGAGAGTGAGTGATAGAGAGAGAGAGAGTGAGAGAGAGACGGAGTGGTCGAGAGGAAGAAGGAGTTTCAGGACATTGTCAGTGGATGCGAAGGACGTGTGGTGCCACTTACTGGATACAACGAACTACTCGCTGCAAATTGGCGTACTGACTGGTGAGCCGTGACGGCGTGGAGTGACAAATTCATTTGTACGTGATTGCAACGAAATGGCCCCTATAGCAGAACAGGTAAATATTTGAAGCGCGACCAATGTGCTGTGTACCGTCTAAAATTAAAGCCAAATGTATACAAACATATATTTCGATATGTTTATAAATATGTACGATACATCAGTCAGCTTCGACTGACATGAGGAACTTTGACTACCTCACACATTGTTAGAGTATTTCAGTGCATAAAAGAAATCGCATACTTGCCACACCAGCCAATGCATTAGTTGATTAGCGTTTGGCCAAGCTTCACCTCACCGCTAGCTAAACAAATCACTGTTTAGTCCATGTTCACACAATCTCGTGTCTCCTTGTATTCATGCATATTGTTCGATATGGCATAAACCAACTTTGCTCTTCAAGTGTTACACTAGCCGACATATGCTAGACGCCTTCACACACACACACGCACACAAGTATCCATTTGTGTGGCTTAATGTCAGTCCATGGGTGGCCGAGTGTCAGTACTCATTCGACTGTGTGTGAATGGTTGGCACTGATGGCAAAACAAGTGCGAGTACGCGTACAAATAATGCGAATTAACTGGGTGCCATGCGAATTGCAAAGAGTTTATGTTGTGACAGTGAGAAATATGACAACACCTACTGCAGGACGAGTACTAAAAACAGCAAGTACGAGTGCGTCAGTCGGTATCGAGCGACTTATTTACACTATGCACCAGTGCTGATGTTAGGGTGGGTGTTGAGAAGGCTTCCAACAAGGCTCTGAATTTCTCCGAATTTTGTAGTTGTATGTAAGGTAGAGAAGGGAAGAGAGAATTGTCCCTGATTACACCGTGCGACAAAAATCAAAAAATTTCAAAACACACGAAAAAATCGATATACTCGCGAATCTAGGAGCCAAATGTAGTAAAATTGCGTTTTTAGTTTTTCTCCCTGACGTCAGGATTTTTTTAAAGGACTTTGAAATTTCAAGGACATGTTTATTTCAAAATAATATTTTAAAAATTGAGCGCAATATGGGTATCAAATGAAAGAGAAAAATCCTTAGAATCTTAGAAAATTTTATGTTTTGGTGCAAAAGAACGAAGAGGTATTGAAAATGTCCTTTTAAAACTTTATCCTTGAATATCCTTGCAAATTTCCAATATTTTTTTTTTGAAAAAAATATATTTTAAGGACTAATATGTACACTACCACATCCTTGAATTTCGTCCTTCTAACTTTATTAATTTAGGATATACAAAATTTAATACTTGTCTCTATATAAAACAAAGATATATTGCACCGTACGACCAACATAAAATATTTAAAAAATAAAATAAAATATAATAAAATAAAACATAATAAAATAAAATATAATACAATATTTTAAAATATTTGCTGCAGTCAGCAAGAGTGAGCAATGAAAGCGGGTACTTTCTCTATCCAGATCTTTGTCTAGGCAGATCCGATAGGTAACTTGACCGCATGGCAATCGAATGAAGACATCTTAATTGTTTTCAGAGCGCCGATCGATGAGAAAGGAACTGTTGCATAATTTCTGCTGTCTTTGCAACACAACAACACGTTTGTTAAGGCTCATCTAAAAGTTGATATATGTAGGCGTGAAAATTAAGATCATTCCTTTCAAAAGAACATCGGATCAGAAAATGAAAAACTGAATATTTTATTTTACTATGAATTCGAATGGCCAAAAGTACTGTTGCACAATATTACAACTACAATCACGTATGGCCACGCATAAATATAGGATTCAGAGACACTGCTCATATGTCTTGTTATCCTTTTTGAGAACTGCAGTCGCGGTATTCAGCATATCTCATAATCGTCCCACAGAGAGAGGGGTGGAGAAAGGTGATTGTTTGTAGATGATTTCTGTTGTCTTCCTTGTGGCCGAGTTCTTTTCCATGTAGAAGAAAGTCTGGTAGCCGTTACGACTTGGGGTCTTTTAGTGCCAAAGTGAACAAAAACGACCAGTGCACGGTAGAACTATACAAAACTCGCAATAAGCCCCAACCCAACCCAATAAAATTCAGTGAGCTCTCCTAACGCAATGGGATTATGGGCGTTTGTGTGTTGGTGTGTGTGTGTGTGTGTGTGTGTGCGAGACTGTAATACAAGAGCAACAGTCGCGCGCAAAATGTTGTATGTATTACAAATACAACAAGAGCAACAGCAATAGAAACAACAACAATGACAACGACAACAACATTAACAACGACAACACAACAGTGGCGGCAACATACCAAACAGCATCGATAACAGCACCGAAAATAACACAACGTCAACAACAACAGTGCCAATGAAAAAAAAACAGCCTCAGTAGCGGCCAACAGCGACTGCGACTAGGACTAAGGATAACAGCGCTGGCACAAGTGCGACGACGCCGACGACGACAACATTGACAAGCAACCACATTGTCGAGTGTCGATTGTCAACTGTCAAGTATTTGTACACTTGCGAGCATTAGAACGAACGCACGGCGCTTGATGGTACAAATGGTCGGGACGGGGTGATGTGCGGTGTGCATGTAAATAGACGGCGGCTGTGTTTAATGTGTATTAGAAAAGGCGGGAAGAGGCTTCAACTCGGTGCTTTCGCTGTCGTTGGTCGGGTTAAACTGCGCGTGTGGGGGAGGGCGGTGAGACGGCACTAGCTGAAGTCCTCGTAGATACGACAGGAACTTGAGAGGACGCGGCGAGGTTGAGTAGGGTTCAGGTTGCGCTGCTTTTGTGTTTTTGTGTTTCGTGTGCAAATTTATTTTGCTTTACTTTGAGAGAGTATGACAAATTGCTGCGAATATCGCGTGAAATTACACACACACACACACACAAACAATCAGAACCAACACCAGCATAAACACACACACACACACATACACCCGAACACAACTTAACGCATGCATATGCACAAAAGTAGGTTCGCAGGGATGTGTGCGTGCTGATGCGGAGCAGCTGCTGCCACTGCCACCGGGTCGATCTGCAACGTGTTGGCATTGTTATGGAAAACCAATTCATTTATTTACATTCTTCGGAAATTATGTACGACTATGGATGCATGTAAATATTTCACAACAGCGCCAACGCAACTACACTCGCGTGTATCGTACTTTAGTACAGCAACAACAATCGGCAACACGGAAGGATAGAAAGATGTGGGTAAATAGGCGAGCGAACGCTGAGCAGCTTAAATATTTGTGTTAAATGTGTTTGTCTTCCCGGGTGGCAGAGAGAAAGATCAGTCATTTGCATGGGCATTGAGTACTTGTTGATGGGCGCCACCGGCTGCCAGCGCGACTTGACCCACATTCGTGCTTGTCGAGAGAAGTTCTTTACTTGTTTGTGAATTTTAATGAAATACGATTCGTTTTAATTTTGAACAAAAGCCCGAAATCAACTAATTAAATTTAAGACAGTCTTGTTACTAATTGTCTCAGATGTTTTTGAATCGTTCCAGTTACACCGTGCGACAAAAATAAAAAAAATTTTTCACACCGGAAAATATCCATATGGGCGTGAAACTAGAGACCAAACATAGTAATACTGCGTACTCAGTTTTTTATTTCTACATCCTTTGTACTTTTAAAAGGACTTCAAAATTTTGAAGGGGATACAAAATAAAAAAATATAAAAATTACTTCACCACGTTAGAATATGGCGATATGTATATCAAATGAAAGAGGAAAGGCTCAAGAATTTAAATAAAATCAACTTTTTATCTATTTGCAAAAAAGGATATGAAAAAGGTCCTTTGAAAATTTTAGTCCTTTATATCCTTGAAAATTTAAATCAAATTTTCTTGAAAAGTAAGTATGTTAAAACCCAAAATCTCCTTGATCACGTATAAAAATTTCATTATTCTCGCTTCACCAATTTTGTATCTCTTTATTATTTAAAATACTGATACTCAAATAAATTAGAATTTTTTAATTCATTGGAATTGAAGCTTCCGCCTTTTTTCTAATAACTTTCGAACCAATAAAGTTAGAGTAATGAAATTTTGACACGTGATCAAGGAGGTTTTGGATTTTAACATAGTTACTTTTCAAGAAAATTATATATAAATTTTCAAGGATATAAAGGATTAAAATTTTCAAAGGACCTTTTTTATGTTTTGTTTTTTACAAATAGATAAAAAATCAATTTTATTTAAATTCTTGGGCCTTTCCTCTTTCATTTAATATACATATAGCCATATTCTAACGAGGTTAAATATTTCTTAAATTTTTTTAGTTTTTATTCTTTCAAAATTTTGAAGTCCTTTTAAAAGGACAAGGGATTTAGAAATGAAAAACTGAGTACGCAGTATTTCTACATTTGGTCTCTAGTTTCACGTACATATGGATTTTTCCCGGTGTGAAAAATGCTGTCGCACGGTGTTATTGAATCGTCCCAGTTATCAATAAATCGTCTCAGTTGACACTGTGTTGTCTCACTTGCCACTGAGTTGTCTCAGTTATCGCTGAGATGTCTCAGTTGCTAATCAGTTTCCATTGAGTTGTGTCAGTTGTCACTGAGTTGTGCTTTTTGAAAATAAACCTGTATTTCTTGCAAATTAGCTGATATCTCATCTCCATCTTTAGGTAAAAAAGATTACAAAGAAAATTTTATAACTAAATACAGATCTAACACCGCCTTATCTCCATTGTCACTGAGTTCAGTTGTCACTAAGTTATCTTACTTATTACAGAGTTGTCTCAGTTGACACTTAGTTGCCTCAGTAGTCACTGAGTTGTCTGAATTGCTACTGAAATGTCACAGTTGCACCCACCCTAACCTATTCTCGGAATACTTCTTCTTTTGCAGAAATAAATAAATTATATGTACGAAAATATGCGACTCAATACTTTGATGATTGACATTTTGTCACGTTCCACTTGACACTTGACATTTATATACATTCAAAAGGATATTTATACCCTCTATTTCGTAGAATAACTGAAACTTAATCTTTTAGAATAAATACTTATCACACAAATTAAAGTGTGAGCAATTAAACAAGTTGTGGTGGCGTAAGATTACAAAAGGACATGCCACTCAATTCAGTTCACTTCATTTCAATTGATTTAAATTCAATAACACAAAGCCCAATCGTATTGAGTTTTGAAGTGTCCTTTTGTATTTGTTAACTGCCGTCAAGTATGTATGCATGTGTGTGTGTGTGTGTGCGCGGTTTAAATTGCGACAGTCAACAGAAAATGATAAATAATTGATTGAGTAAACAAACGAAAGAATGAATGAATGGCCGAGTGAATGAGCGAACGATTGAAGAATTGATTGACTTAATGCCTCCACACAAGTGTCGCATTGTATTGAGATTAATACACGCACAACTACACACACAAACACACACACTAACAAACGCCATTGTTATCTATGTATAAAATTATTTGTACTCGAATGCACTTGAATGTAGTTATTCATTCTTTGCGGTCGACTTAACCGCCGCAATGCGTCGCCCACCACGCCTGCGGTAAATGCTAAAGTGCATAGCATGTTATGTGTGTGTGTGTGTGTGTGAGTACTCATGCATCTGTGTGCAATGTTCGCCATGCTGTGAACACTTCTTTATAAATTTCCTACATTTCAATTTTCATGCTGACAATAAGGCACCGAGCTTTAAAAATGCTGTTGAATTTCAACATTGTGTTGTTTTTGGTTTATTGATGTTTATGTGTGAGTGTGTATGTGATAGTTTGTTTAGAAATAGTTTTGATCGTTGTACGTGCTCAGAAATCAAATCGCATACGATTTAATGCACTAAAACAAAAGACGCTCCGTGGCTCCGTTGCTGTCGTGCGCGTTGCTCATCTGTCGCCTGGTCCTGCCACGCACTAATGCCAACACATTTCAGTTCTTCCATCGTTTCCGCTTCCGCTGCTTTTGCTAATGCGTACTCTTCTGTAAGTGTGTGTGTGTGTCAGTGCTTATATATTTCCATGGCGCTCGATAGTGCTGCCGCGTGCAGCCGCGCGAATATTTGCTGCTGGCTGTGTTCATCAATTTTCAGCACTTGCAAACTGTGAGTTAGAACATTTGGTGTGTGTGTGTGTTGTGTTATTAGTTTAAATATCTCAATTCGACACACACAAACACACACACACATATTCGTTAATCAGAAATCACCACCAACATTACATTTAGTGTGTTTATCAAACGTTTTTCGCTGACTCGGTTGATTGAACAAACAGCAACGGCCCTTTTTTTTTATAAAAACCAAATGTTAAGTTTTTCATTTTAATAAATTCTAAACTCTAAAAATAAATTCTAAAATTAAATTCAAAAAATTTAAATTCTAAAAAATAAATTCTATATCTATTCTGAAACAATTTTCTAATGTAGAAGTTAACCCTTTCCGGAAATTTGTACGATATATCGTACAATTTTTTTTAAAGATTTTTTATTTGACAGCGAAAGCATTTTTTATGGAACGGCTTTTTAATTCTTATTAAGTAGGTTGTTTTGTACCATTCTGTTTAAAAATATAAATCACAATAGCCGTGGCTACACGGTTGTAGTGAGTGAGTGAGTAAGCAGCTCTTTGCAAGAATTTGGCGATGCGATGCTTCTGCGGAGGAATTTTTAAATATGTTATACTTTTTAGTAGCAAAAAGCCAAACAATTTCAAAGTTTGAGTCTCAGTTGATTTATAAAACTTATTAAATTTAAAATTTTTTGCGTCAAAATATTTTTCCTGAGCCTTTAAAAAAAATTGTACGATATATCGTACAAATGACCACAAGCTTTGTACGATATATCGTACAAATGGAAGGCAAAGGTTGCAAGTGATGTTTGCATTTTTTTTTTAAGTTATGGATTTGGTAACAGAATTTTTCCTTTTGCTTGAATGCCACGCCCGTCAGTAAATCGTATGAGTACTAAAACTTGACTATTCGGTAAATTTCTCCTAAGAAATAACAATTACTAGACGATTTTGTGTTTTACTGGGAAGACACAGATTATGTAAGATTAGACATGAGTACTTGCCACTCCCACTACGATAATAAGAATCGGCTATATATACCTTCTGTAAAGCTATACGAATTTTAATTGATTCTGTGTTTTAAATATTGATGGGAAAAGGGCTTTGCAACAACAACAACGGTTATATAAGGCCGGATAAATGTGACTCAATTGTTTATATATCATTTATATAAGTTTCGATCAAAATAAAATCACGTTTTGATTGTTTGTTGTTATAATTTATGTTTTCTATCAAAAAAATCAATGAATTGTTCATAAAACTTAAAGAACCGAAACAAAAAATTCATGAATTTTTACTCCTTTGCGTACAATGGTACGATATATCGTACAAAATTGATTGAGCTGTAATTCTCAACCTAAATGATATTTTTGATATTTTGTGGTATTTTATTGCTAAAATGTTCAATAAGAGCCAATATTTTGAAAGACAAATTTGTATCTCAAGAAATGCGGAAATTGACCGGAAAGGGTTAAACCTTGTACTCAGACATTGGTTTGTTCGTTGTGCTTGATGACGAAACTCTAAGTTGCTTTACTGAAATCGATCGTTCACTCCTTTTGACAAAGTGAACGATTTTGCGCAGTAATAGAGAACTAATTATAAAACTAACTACTAAAGTTTACACCAAATCCGAGTGCAGAATGTGTAGTCTAAATTTTAAAAACACTGCCGAAATGCTCTTTCAGCTGTGTTCAACAAAAAGATAACACAGAAGTAAACTAGAAACTAATTGAACAAAGAATCAAATTATAAAATTTTTGTCAGGTCTTGACTATATTTCTGATGAAAGCCAATTGTTGAAAATCAAAACTAAATCATCAAAACCTTACATTAAATTCAGTCTCTATCGGTAAAATATGTTGAAAAGTGTTTTTGTTCGTGACTGCATATGAAACGTGTATATGTACATGCATCTCTTCATATGTATGTAATATTTATGTTTGTATAAATATTGTACAAACAAACACATTGTTTGTGAGCCAAAGCGTGCTTACATATTTGTTATAATTTAAACTTACACGCTAATTAGCTGAACAATTGATTTTATTTCAAGTGGATTAAGTTTATGGAATCAGTTGAAGCGATTAATCGTTGTCAGCTGTCAGTCGTCATATGTGAAATTTCTTTTTAAATACAAATTCGATTATCATAAATGTCGAATACGCTGAGAGCTGTGCTAGAAAATGTGTTTCGCTGTGTATATTCAATGAAAATTTGTGTATTTTTTTAAGGTAAATGTTTGAAAAGCTTCAATAACAAAGTACAACAATATTTACTTTTTTGTGTGGAATAGAGCTACTATTGTTTTAGTGGCGGATTCAGGGGTGGTTTTGGGGGTTGAAACCGCCCCCGAAATATTAGGGTCGACTTTAAAACTACATGCAAATTAAAAGGCACTTTTGCTTTTTGAATGCTTTTTAAAAAATAGTAAAGAATTACTTTTTGAACCCTACCCCCCAAAAAAAATGTTTCCTGATTCCCTCCCTGCATTTTATATTTCTAGAAGACAACCATTGTATGTATATTTCTAAAATACTATATCGAAAAATCATTGTTGTTGAAAAGCTGTCAGTACTTGGCTACTTTAGTAGAAAGCAGCTAAATGTGCAAAGATGCGTCTATGTTTGAATTCAAACTCACTAGGAGACGGTTTGAACATGTGCCATCATAAGTGGCCCATCTGCCACACACACGTTCATATAAATATATTTGCATATACCTACCTACTTACTTATATGTTGTAAAGGGAATCCAAAGTAATAAAGTCACGCGCCCAAGTTGTGTTCAAAAACTTTCTAAAATTTTGATTGCGGCAGTTTGATGCTTATTTGCATCCGCAAAGCTAGAATAAGTCAACAACAACAACAAAAAAGTCTTCCGACAATTCTACACACTTTGTATGCGGAAATTTAAAAGTCGTGCACTGCACCTTTGCTCGACTTTGCCCGACTGTCAACTTTATTCGATGCCACTTCATTTTACGCTATTTTGTTGTTGTTATTATAGTAGTTGTGCCCGTGAATGTCGTTCACTTCAGTGACTAGATGCACACATATTTGCCAAGGAATAGGAAAAAAGAAAACAGAGAGAGAGCGAAAAAAGGAACTTAACCTCAACAAAATGTGTGCAAATATTTGCGTGCGTATTTTTCGCCAACTGCAGGCTGCACTTTTCGCCTGTGTGCCGAATCGGGCTGTGCGCTAAGTGCGCCCCATATGTGCGCATAAGTGTCTGTGTGTTGCATTGCATTTTTATTCATGCATTGCGGAAGAACGCAAAGAAAACAAACAGACAAACAAACAAACAAACAGCCCACACACACAAGCAACTGCGGCTGTTGGAATGTTGGGCAATGTTGCAAGTGGCAAGTGGCAAGTGGAAGGCAGCCGGATTGCCTTCCGCGGCTGGCGGCGCTTGTCAATGCTGCAAATGTTGGGCTAATACTGGCGCAGAGGTTAAGGACCGCGCACTTGTGTGCGTGTTAACATCAAACTGCGTTGCGAGCGCCAAGCTGTGCTCACATGTATAGTATTGTATGTGTCGTCTATTCCAGCAAATGTACACATATCTTTATTTCGTTTTGCATGTGTGTGTGTGTGTGTATTGTGTAGTGTTTGCATTTGGCGACGCTTGATTCGTTTGCAAATTTACTTTTTTGTGCAGAGAAAGAAGAGGAGTAACGAAAAGGAAGAAGAAAATAATAATAATAATATTAAGAAGAAGAAGCAGCAGTTGCGACAACAATTGTAGAGACGCTTTACGGCAGTGTTGTAAAAATGTGTGCTTTTTCCATTAAAACTGGCGGATTTTTGGAAATAATGTGCTTTGTGCATTTTTTTCTTAGTTGAAGATACTGTTTTTCATGTGGAAACTGTTGTAAAAAATGCTGACGAAAAAGTATTTTTGCCAAATCAGGAGATTTCTTTCTAGATTTGGGAGCATGTGGGACTCTTAGGATGAATTGTTTCGGTAATAGTTTAAATGATAGTTTAGGAGATTTTAATCTTTTTTTAGATGTCGATTTTTTGGTCCTTTAGTTGTGTTTTTGAGGATAACATAGGAACATTAATTGAACAGACATTGCAAATGATGAAATTTTTTGTGAAATTTATTTAATTTATTTATTTATTTAATTTTTTTCTTTTATTTTATTTCATTTTATTTTTATTTTTTATTTTATTTAATTTTATTGTATTTTATTTCATTTTATTTTATTTTATTTTATTTTAATTTATTTTATTTGATTTGATTTGATTTGATTTGATTTGATTTGATTTGATTTGATTTGATTTGATTTGATTTGATTTTATTTTATTTTATTTTATTTTATTTTATTTTGTTTTATTTTATTTTATTTTATTTTATTTTATTTTATTTTATTTTATTTTATTTTATTTCATTTCATTTTATTGTATTTTATTTTATTTTATTTTATTTTATTTTATTTTATTTTATTTTATTTTATTTTATTTTATTTTATTTTATTTTATTTTATTTTATTTTATTTTATTTTATTTTATTTTTTGTATTTTATTTTATTTTATTTTATTTTATTTTATTTTATTTTATTTTATTTTATTTTATTTTGTCTTAATTTATTTTATTTTATTTTATTTTGTTTGAATTTATTTGTATTTGTATTTATTTTATTTTATTTTATTTCATTTCATTTCATTTTATTTTTTTATTTTTTTTAATTTAATTTAATTTAATTTTATTTTATTTTAATTATTTTAATTATTTTTTAAATTTATTTTTAATTCAGTCTCAGAGACAGACAGACATTTCTCTGTTTCTTACATACTAATACTGACTATTTATAACAGGATATATTAATACAGTAAAATATTACATACATTGTATGATACTAATTAAGGAGTTGAAATAAATTTAAATGCTTTCGAAACGTCATCAAAGTGTCTAATTTGAAGTATACAATTGATCTCTTTAGAAAGTTTTGAATACTTATCTAAATTTACAGCCGTAGTTCGGCAACAGTCGCAATGCTTAGCAAAGTAACAATTGAATAGTTTATACGAGGATTGCCTTTTGTATTTTTTCAAAAAGGATGAAAATGCATTTTGTTATCATCCAAAATGGTTTTATTGCTTTTCAAAGTATTCTCCTTGAAGATTTATACACGTTTGCATGCGCTCAAACCAATTGTCGAAGCACTTTTTCCACTCCGATTGAGACACCTCCAAAACATGGTTTTTGAATGCTTCAGCACCATCGTCTGGCGATGAAAATCGTTAACCACGCAATTTTTTTTTTATGTGCGGGAATAAAAAGAAGTCATTGGGTGCTAGGTCAGAGCTGTGTGGCGGATGACCCATTAAATCGATGCTTTGGTCGATCAAATAGGCGTTGTTTGAGCCGATGTGTGAGAGCGCGCATTGTCCTGGCGAAGAATGATTCGGCGTCGGCGGTTGTTTTTCCGTATTTCATTGAACACTTCTGTCAAACAAATTGTTGTGTACCACTCAGAATTGACCGTTCTACTTTACTCTAACGGCACAGTAGCCACATGACCAGTTTCGCCGAAGAAACAGGCGACCATTTTCTTCGATGTGCTGCGTGCCCGAACACCTTTTGTTGGATTTGGCTCGTCTTGGAAGACCCACAGGGTCGATTGCTGTTTTGTTTCGGGCTCATACGCATATATCCATGATTCGTCACCTGTCACGATCTTATAAACGTCTTTCGAAGTACCGCGATCGAATTTTTCCATCATTTCTTTGCACCAATCGACACGAGCCTTTTTTTGAGCGATTGCCAAATTATGCGGGATCCAACGAGAACAAATCTTTCTGACAGCTAAATGTTCATGCAATATCGAATGCACGGCCGTGGAACTAATGCCCAAGGATGCCTTTATCTCACGGTATGTCACATGACGATCTTTCATTATCAGTTCACGCACAGCATTGACGGTTTCTGGCGCAATTACCGTTTTTGGACGACCTTCACGAAATTCGTCCTGGAGCGAATGACGACCACGCTTGAATTCGTTAAACCAGTTATAAAATGTCTTGAGGGTTGGTGCTTCATCACTAAATGCTGAATGAAGGCGATCGAAGCAATGTTGTTGAGATATTTCACTTCGGAAATCGTAAAAAATTATTGCTCGAAAATGTTTCCGAGTTAAATCCATTTTTTGACCGAGATGAATTTTTCAAGTCAGTGTAAACAACACAAATAGCGCTTGAGCATAAAAATGTTCTAAGCACGTTTATGGTAAAAAATGACAAACTTTCCAATGGCAATCTCAGATTTTTCGAAAACTTACTAGACCATCCCTATTGAAAAATATAAAAGGCAGCTTACGTATCAATTGATATTTTTTCGTACTCTTAGCAAATTTTGAGTAAAAAGTATATTTTTTCAAGAAGATTTTGAATGCCGTATGATGTGATAACAAGTCATTTTGACTCTCTTGGGCATTCTAGTGTTAATCATTATGTTTATACATACAAAAATTGAAATATGTTAGATTTGGTTTTAAAAACAAGAGCACTTGCAAAAGTTGTATTATAGTTTTATTTAGTTTACTACTATTATTTACTTTGGACTTCTTTTGATTTTTAATTAAGAAAATAATATGATGCTTTTTCAAAAAATGTAATTTTTTCATACTTTTATTGAATTTTCGAAATTTAAATTGATTAACACTGCTTCATGGGCGCAGCGTACGGTGCGTATGCGTGTTTTTTGTGCATGTGCGTGCGCTAAGGACCTCAGACAAGTGGGCGTTGTGCGGTGCGTACAGTGCGAAATCAGCGCAACTACGGCTGCACAGCAACGCGTTATATGCAAATGATTGCGGAAAGCATTGTAGCTGTCGTTTGTCTGCTGCTGAGTCTAGGTCGCATATGTGTGTGTGCGGCAATCAGCGGTAATTGCCGGCGTTCATAAGCATTGCGGCCTTTTCTACCATTATTCCAATATTTTTTTGAGCCCCCATCGAATGTCATTCAATATAGATTTTTTTCTAAATATAAATTAGCTTCTTTACCTTTTGCTGCACGTTGCTGCTACGTTTATTTTGTTCCTTCACGGTTTGGCATTTCAATGTTTTCTCTTTGGAGCACTTTGTGGTTGACATTAAGCTGCGTCGCGCATGTTGGTGCGCACACTTGCCAACTGATATTTTAGTTGAAAAAACCGCACACGCAAAACCAAAAAATCGAATTAACTCGCAGCCATGGAAAGCCGATTTGCTGCGTTGTGGTCGGGAGAAAAGTGCTGTCGCACGGCTGGTCATAACAACAACAACAAAAGCGTCTAACAACAGCAACACGCGCTTTTCCACAACATTAACGCAAAACGCCAAAGAATAAAAATACAAAATCCTCCATTGAATTCGAATTGGATTATTTGGCACGTTCACCGCCTTTCAGCTTTTTAGATCAGCGTTTTTTTGGGGCGCGCGAGCGTTCTTTGTGCATACGCGGCCGCGCAAGAAATGCGTTAAAAGCCAAAATACATACAAACAGCAATTCAAAAGTATTTCGCTGTGTGGAAATCCGCCACAGTTTTCAGCGCTAGTCCGTTGCCGAAAAATCGAAATGGAAATCTATTGCACTCGCACGCAGCGTCAGGTGCTGCACGTAGTGCCGCGGCCGATGGAAGTAATGGCAGCCACGACTAACAGCAAATGTGAATGCGTGTGTGTGTGTGTGTGTGTGTTGGTGTGCGTGCGCGCCTTCGTTGGCAGTGTGCGTTATTTATGTGTGAAAAACTACGTTTGGATTTTATGTTATTTTTGCAAATCGCATTTTAGCTGCGGCCGCATTGCGTCCGGTTGCTCTATCTTCACGTTGGTCCCTTTCAAGCTGAAATTCAAAGCTTTTACGGCGCTTTTATTCCATTGCGAGGCGCCGATCCACATCTACGGCGAAACGTCGCACACGCAACCAGCCGCCGCACGCGTGCGTGGTCTGCGCCACACGTCTGTGCCATATTTAAGTTGAAAATTATTGGTTTACGGTGCTACGGCTGCCGCTGCTGGCGTGGGTCTACGGGGCGTATGAGTTTCATTATTTTCACTTTACCTACAATAGACGCATTGCCATATCTGGCGCATCGGCCGTATGCGTTCGACTGACCGAGAATGTCCGTGTCTTGCCTTCTGCCTGACTCTGTGTGCCTCTTTGTGTACACGTGCGAGTGTTACTGCCTGTGCCATAAATAACTTTGAAGTTATTGACGTTTTTGCCATAAAATGTACAAAATTGCATATCTTTGCTTTGACGCTGATAACTGAAAATTACACCACATGAATGTATTTATACACTTTGCAGTAGAATACCTAACATTTGCATTTTGTGTGTTGGGCGAGTGCATTCGTGTGCATAAATATTGAAGATTTGGGCATTTTAAGCTTTAGACTACAAAATGCTTTGTGCTCTACAAAAAATTAAATGTTGTGCATATTTGCGTCTTATTTCAAAACTTTTGTTTCATCTTGGAAAATTGTGCAATTATGCAAGCAACATTCAAAGGACGCTGTAAACTTGTTGAATATGAAAAGCATTCAAGTGGAAGTGATTTGAGGACAGTCGACGGCACAAAACTAAAAAAGGGTGAACTAAGTAATTTTTATAAAATTCAAGAGAACAAAATTAAGAGGCGTAGTAATATGCAAAATTATACATTTGTATGTAGTGCAGTGCCACCGAATAATGAACACCGCTATTTTGAATGTAACATTCTTTCAAAATATGTGTGTTTTCTCAACTAAGTTGCATTCTAACTAAATATTATACACAATTGTCCTCGGATATTGGAACTGGAAATGTAATGCTGGGTTAGGTGGCTACCTCTGTATGAGGCACACTTAGGCCCATATAGCCTGTGGTGATACCACTACTTCCACTCGTTTGAAGCATTTTTATTTTTCCAACATGTGTAATAACACACTTTTTAAACGGAAAGGGAAACGAATGGAAGTAATCCTCATTATAATTATTATTTTTATTCAAATAATGCCAAATTTTAGGGTTGGTTACATTTTGGCATCCCAGAGAAAAAAAGGAGCTATGCTTTTCTTCTTGTCAGTACACAACTTTTGAATTTAATACCATTTGAAACTATATTTGCTACCCAATATGTTTGTGGCAAACATAGATTTGAGGGGTCAAAGGGTCAAATATGAAAACCACCATTGGCTATTTTGACATTTGGCTAGTTTTATACAGCTTTAGTACATAAATAGTCGTTAAATTTGTGAGGAAATATCATATTTCGGAAACCATATTCACCAATAAATTACATTTTCCAACGTAAAAATAGAAATTTTATGATTTCCCCAAAACACACCACCACAGGAGATTTCCCATAAAATCCAAGTTAGGAAACGGTCCATTGGATTTATAAAAGTCAGCAACAGTAATAACAGTTATTATGCAGCTCAAAAATATATATTACATGATAATAGTTACAGGTCACGTAAAAAATTTCTTATTGGGAATAATTACACAGTACAACAATTTTAAACTTTTTGTGTGCAACAGAGTAACGACCATATATTTCTGAAAGAGGACGTCATACTTATTGAGAGGGGATTTCTTGTTTGAAGACCACCTGAACTATTTTTCAATGGAAAATATTTATTTTTTAATATTCAACATTTTTCTCAACATCTGAAGCAAAGCTTGCAATTTATGAAAAAGTCTTAAATTAAGGTTTCGTGCTTAAGGCTTTTTATTTTTTTGGGGGAAGTTTTGAGAAAGTTTTGGTGTTTGAAGACCTCCCCTAGTTTTTAATGAAGAACATTTTCCCAAAAGACAATATGGTATTTTTTTTCAACATTTTACTCAATACAAGCTTTTTATGAAAAATTTTTCCGAAAAACATGAAAAAGGTAAGGAAAGAAGGAGGCGGGTTCATGTATGCACAAAAAGTATTCACACTTTTAATGCAAACAACTTTGTCTTAGACATCAAAGCTCTTGCTCTTCAAGTTTTTATACTTTCCGTGTAAAAGTCTATAGGGACCCTTTAACCTTTATGTGCAAATTACAAAAAACTCTGGCGTGCTGGACTATTACTTTGTTCGGCAAAAATGATCAGTACGACGTCCTCTTTCAGAAATATACGGTCGTTACTCTGTTGCAGAAATGCTGTTGTACAGTGTTATTATAAAGCAATATTTTTAGAAATTTCTTAAATTAGGGCAATTTTTTTATTTACAAAAATATGGATAATAATTATTTTAGGTCTCTGATATTTATATCTAATGTTTCCAGTGGTGCACACAGGATTTTATTTTGGGAGGGAGGCTGTGCATACAACTTTTGAGCTGAATACCATTCGAAACCATATTTAGTACCAGCAATTTTTGTGTTTAAGGGGCTTGAACCCCCAGACCCCCTGTGCGCGCCCCTGACTGTATCCTTTCTTCTATTACATTGATTGTAATGTTTGATATTGCCTTAAAAAACTTATTTAATTTGCTTTTAAAACATAGGTTAGGTTAGGTTATGGTGGCAGCCTCAGTAAGAGACACACTCGGAGGCCTAAGAGGCTCAATGTGATATTTCAGCCGTTTTTTTAAATGTGTATGCAATACTGTTTTTTGAGACATAACACTATGTAAACAATTTTATATTTTCATTTTTCTTTGAAGAATTATGGCAACTTGTCACTCATAACACCGTGCAACAAAAATTGAAAAAATTCTTTACACCGGAAAAAATCCAAATGGGCGTGAAACTAGAGACCAGAATACTAGAATACTGCGTACTCAGTTTTTCATTTCTACATCCTTTGTCCTTTTAAAAGGACTTTACAATTTTGAAGGGGATACAAAATAAAAAAAATATAAAAAATACTTAACCTCGTTAGAATATGGCGATATGTATATCAAATGAAAGAGGAAAGGCTCAAGAATTTAAATAAAATCAATTTTATCTTTTATCTTTTATCTATTTGCAAAAAAGGATATGAAAAAGGTCCTTTGAAAATTGTAATCCTTTATATCCTTGAAAATTTACATCGAATTTTCTTGAAAAGTAAATATGTTAAAACCCCAAATCTCCTTGATCACGTGTCAAAATTTCATTATTTTCGCTTCATTGATTTTTTTGAAATTTTGACACGTGATCAAGAAGATTTTGGGTTTTAACATACTTACTTTTCAAGAAAATTGTATATAAATTTCCATTTAAAAGGACAAAAGATGTAGAAATGAAAAACTGAGTACGCAGTATTACTATACTTGGTCTCTAGTTTCACGCACATATGGATTTTTCCCGGAGTGAAAAATGCTGTCGCACGGTGTAATATTTCATCTATTTAAAAACTACTATTTGCTATAATCGCTTCAATTATATGAGCATAATTTTACTGCATTCATTTCAGCTGGCCGCAATTATGAAATGGCGACTAGCGGTAATATATCGATGATCTCACCACCATCGTCTTCCATTTCGAACGGCCAGGATCCATTCGGACAATTGCCGCCGCTGCCACCGCCATTGCGTTCAACACAAGTGCTTCAACCACTAACGGTTTTTCCAGGTGTGTGTGTGTGCGCGTTCGTGCGGCCCCTTCATCCAGTCCGGCATGCGACTCTCTGTCCACCTACTTTTCTACTCCATTCACGATCACTTTTTGAGCGTTAAACGCCGTTTTCATGTGTTGTTATGCGAATGATTATACAATTATCCGATTGAGTACTGTTCAGTTTCGATTAAGTTTCGTATGTTTTGAATTTTTGGAAAGTTTTAGTGTGCTTTCTTTGATGGTCTTTTGTGTAGCTACTTCTTGGGTTCCTTTTTGTGTGGATTTTATTTCGCTAATTTGTTGTAGTTTTGTGTTTTGCTTTTCTGATTAAAATTGCTCTGTTTCATGCTTAGAGACTTTTGCCTATTTACAATGTTGTCGTTTATGATTTTTTTTCCTATGTTTCATTTCAATTGAAGTATTTTAAATGAATTTTAAATGTGCTGAAAATTTGACTAAAACACAAACGTTTGATAGCTTTCAGTATTTAGTTTCATAGACATTTTCAAATTTATCTTTTCAAAAGTATCACAACTACAACTCACACTGTCACAACCCTGGAATGCATCGAGAATCAATGCACACACTCCCCCCTCCCCACTTAAACAACACCTCATTCAACTATACAGTTAATGTGTGGCGACCAACAACACTTTGTCGGTCACGCCCTCTTTTTGCCATCTATTCTTCTACACACACAATTTTTGCTTAGCTGCTTTTTCTTGTGCTAGTCTCATGCGTCACAAGTGTTAGCTACAATAGATCAAAAAATAAAAATAACAATAACAACAAAAACATACAGTCAATTGCACATTTTGTCATCATCGTGTAACGTATGTGTTCGATTTGTTTTCACTGATTTTCCACATTTTTCCATTTCTACTTGATGTTCTTTTTCCTAATAATGTTTTGAGCGACATGTTTGTTATTGTATTTACCTTTCTACCTTTGTTTTTGTAAAGCTGTGCAAAAGCAGAAATAAACAAAATACTTTAGAAAATATCAAAACCACAAAAAAATACAAAAACAAAAGAGAGGCGCCACTCTGTAAGCGGAGCTTGGCTGCTTCTTAGTTGTTTGCATCAGAGTTGCCTTTTGCCTTTTTGCTCCAGTTTAACCAATGTTCAAGTTTTTCGCTTACGTTTTCTCTTCCATACAAAAAGCCAAAACCTTGTACCAACCAACAAAAATGCTAACGACGAATCAAACTGTTTGTTCTCTTCTTCTTTTTCCTTTGTCAAACAATACAACGACAACTACTACAACCCACAACTACTACTACAAAAAAAACTACAAACAATTAATAAAAATGCGTTTCGCTTTCGTTTCAAACAAATAATTTAAAAAAAAAATTTTCTAATTTTAAAAAATAAAAAAAAAATTTTCTAATTTTAAAAAATTAAAAAAATTAAAATTAAAATAAAACAAAATTTCATTTCGTGTGGCTTTAACGTTGAGTTTGTTGTAGAGTGAGTATAAATGCAATTTTTATTACATTACTTTATAATTTTTATCTTGCGTTCCTTTTCACTTATTATTTCTTGTCGTTATTGTTTGTTTTGGTTTTTCGTATCATTTGAAAAGAATGGAAAATTCAGTTTTCAAACAAACCAAAAAATGAAAACCCCCCCATACAATTTTTAGTGTCCAATTTGAGTGAAGACTCTTACGATTATGTTTTTGGTGGTCGACGTAAGACCCCGCCTGCTTCAACAACAACAACAACAACACTCAAGCTGACCTCGCCTCCCATACGCCTGCGACCAGAAGGTAAGTAACAACGACAACAAAAAAACCCCATACATTTATATTTAGCTAAATGTCGTTTTCGGTTTCATTGTTATTGCATTTCTCTAATTTGCCACGATCGGCAATGCACATCGCAGACGTTCACAATCGTGGTGGTAACATAAATAACGGCGGCCGATTCTATCATCCGCTGAGCTATGCGCCAAAACGCACGCGCCACATGAACCACAGCGAACGCGATGCCAACCGTGAATCCCGACTGAGATGTCATGGCGAGGACGAAGCAACACTGCGCCAACTGCTTCTCGAGTATGTAGCGTTATGAATATTCGTCTGCCATAATTTTTCCCCCGCTCCACACTCCGTCACTCTGTGTTTCTCATTTTCACCACTTTCCTCGAGTTGATTTTGTGTCGTGTAAATACGTTGGCCCAACCACATTTTGTCTCACCATCTCACCTTCTCACCACCATCACTCGTAGCAATAAGGACATTCCATTTTCCATCGTTCAACATCAACATTCTTTCATAAACCATTTTAATTTCTGACGTCGTTGCATCATTGTCTCGACGCCTCTTGCACAACCCGCCAGTGAAAGCGGCGACCGTTAAATACGAGCAACAACAATGGTCGCCAGTATTTTCGCTCATTGTGTCAATACGAGTCCGTAATTAATGCGATAATGACGACAATAATTACGGCGTAGGCGAGGTTAACCCAAAATTATGAAATTATCCCCTCAAAAATTCGCCAGTTGAAATTTGCTATGAAAACCGTTTGGAGGCCAGCGACATTAAGTTTATGCAAATTGTTGGTTTTCAGTTACAGAAAGCGCGAAACGTTAAGTGTTGCGAAGCGAAACGGTTCAGGGCGGCCGATACTTTCATTTCCATAATGCGGCAAACTTATGCCCAATAAATGGAAAAAACAAATGAATTTGCCATTAAATGAGTTGAAATTAAATAAATGTAATTAAAATTAAACAACAATTGCGCGCAGTAAATAAGAAATCTATTACGCTATTCAGACAGCCAGCTAAATTGCGCAATTTTGACATCAATTTATGTCTAAATTGAGCTAAAATTTGTCATACAAAAATCTCAATTTAGCTAATTGCAATTAGCGCTAAATTGACCATAAATCGAGTTCCATGTTCCATGCAACTCTGTGTCGTTCTTTTATCGTTAAAAAAATTCATTCACAATCGACCGAACTAAAACAAAAATTAGAAACTGACAAAAGCAAAAGACGTTTGTTAACATTTGTTTGCTTTGAAATTTCGTTTAAAAATTGTATGCATCAGTAGGGATGTTGAATAAATATTTCTAAATAAAATGTTTCAATAAACCTTTATATAGTAAAAACAAAAACATATTCGGTAACATTATCGATAACAGTTAAATTGAGGTGTAAGCTAAATTGAGCTGTGTGAACAGCAAAAGCGATAAACTAAATTAAGACTTAAATTGCCTTAATTTTTTTGGTTGTCTGAACAGGACACAAAGTGGAAAATATGAAAAATGTCGAAACCATTTAACATTTCTTAACCCTTTCGACCCCAAAATTGCATGAGAGCAACTTCACCTATTTGTCATCTTATAGCAAAAGCTACGATTGATTTATGGGTTTCATTTAAGTAGGCACCAACAAATTCATATTTTTAGAAGTGAGTTCAAAGCAAATTACAAAAATTTTACTGTTATCCCTAAAATAAATTCCAATAATTCCAAACGATATCACGGAAAGTTTGTGTTCTAATTGAAGTCTACGAATTGGGCGCGTTTGATCAAAACCCTGTTTCTTTAATAATGGTTAAATAAAATCAAAAAGTTATAATTTTGTATTTTTCTATAAATATTAGATAATTTTTCTGTAATTAAAAAATATTGATACAAAATTTTTTCAACCCGTTTTCAGGTAAAATTTATCCAAAGTAAACTAGCTCTAGATCTCTAACAAATAGGCGTGGCGACTTCAAATGTCGTGTGCACACTTCTTAGGAAAGTGTTTCATGAGTTAAATACCAGAAAGTACTTAATATCGAGACACAGGGTAAAATTCGGGGTCGAAAGGGTTAATATTTAATTGAAATATTTTTTGAACAAACAAGTATCTTTTTTGTGGCTTGTGACTTGTGGCTGAGTGGAGGATATCCATTCTTACAAGAACTCTCGGAACACACATGCACAACAGTAAAAAGAAGGCTACACACACTTGGACAACCTTTTCTGCGAAACCTCGCGGAGATATCCTTTATAGATGTTAAAGACCTGCTAAGGTTCATGGCATCGTCCAGATAGTTTGACCAATGGCCTTTGGATTGGCAGAATATCATCTACCCAGCCATTAATACCTAACCTAACCTATTCTGATGGCTTTTGTTCCGATTAGCCAGTGTCCAGTGGGAGTCCTTGCGAAAATGCATCTCTTTGCATCTCATACCGGTTGTGGTAGAAAAAAATACAATAAAATACTAGAATAGCAAAAGAAAAACCCATTTTTATATTCAAAGTAGAATGTTTCTAATAGTAAATTAAAATTCAATGTCAGTGTTGCCAGATTAGGAGATTTCTTCCTAGATTTAGCAGATTCTTGGCCTTTTAGGAGAATTTTTAGGAGGAAGAATTGTTTAGGAGAAAGTTTAGGAGATTTTGATGGTGATACACTTGACATCATTAGTGGCACTGAAGCCTTAAATATTGAAAGCTAAAGTGTCTAATTTAATTCAATTAATTGTTATGCTTTATAGTGTTTAATGTGTTTAATGAATAAAGGAATTCACAAAAGTGAATTTCATACTGATCTAATTTTTTATAAGTTTTTTTTTGCGTTAAGTTGTCGTTAAGCTGAAACTGAATGAATAAAAAGACTGCAATAAAAAAATATATGTATATATTTTTATTTTTCATGAGAAGTAAATCCTTAGTTAAAATTAACAGAAACTAACAAAAACAATTTTAGGAGATTTTTTTTTTATTTTTGGGAGTAAATTTCAACTTTTTCAAGATTTAGGAGAAAGTCATTTCAGGTATTTGGCAACACTGTTCAATGTTTTGAGTACACGAGAATTTAGCATAGCAAGAATAAAAATGTCCACAATTTAAGAATGTTTCATAACAAGAAAAAAACATTCCAGCAATTTAACTTTAAAAAGTTTACCAAATCAACACACACACAACACTTTAAGGTTATTTCCCTAAAGAGTTATGTGCATATTCAATTAATTCCAACAAACACTCGTATCTATTATAATTTAGAAACAACTCTCAATTAATTGCTGCCCATTAAATTAAGCTTAATCACTTTAATCGCTAAAATGAACCGTTTTTCGCCACACTTAACTCGTTAGCGCCTAGCGTGACCATATAGTCACACAAAACATGCACTCGAAGTATGTAATTTTTTAATTATATTTAATGTTATAGCAAAATTCAAAAGAAAACTAATCCCTGCACATTCCGGTTAAGCTAATTTCGTATTTTATTTAATTTTTAAATTTATTTAAAACCAATTATTGTCGGCAATGGTCGAAAATACCTACGTCGCCACGCCACAATGGCCGAACATTGTGTAGAATTACAAATAACTGAGCATTGTGCGTATAGAATTTGAAAGAGCACACATTTCAGTTGAATTTCATCACTTCATTCACTTTAAACTCACACGGAAATATTGTTTTTCTCGTAGCCATTTAAACTTTAAATTTATTACATTTTCGCAATTTCACAATTTCGCACACACACCACTCACTGAATTAATTAAAATGCAATCATTTTTGTCTCTCTTCCTCTCTCTTTGTCTGTCGACGTACGTATGTGACTATGAATATGCATATTTGTCGCTGTGCGCCCTCCTCCCACAGATTTTGCATTAATTGAGCAGATTATGTTAATTTAAGTGCGCCCTCAAAATGTCAATTACCATTACGTATCCGCGCGTACGTCTGTACAGCAATGCTTAAAGACGGCATTCCGAGCACACGTACACGTACACGTTCACGTACACACACATACATATATACACATACACACAAGTATACGCATTTACGTGTATATGTTTGCAAAGCGCACTTAGAGCAGCCTGGTCTGTCGGTCTTTCACCACTGGGCACCTACGACATTCACCAACTAGCCAAACAAACCAACCAACCAATCAACCAACCAACCAACCAACCAACAAACAAGTGAACCAATGAACAAATGATTGAAACGCGCAAACGTCAATGCTAATCGTTATGAAAAATACACAAACAATATTTTGAGAATTGCGAACCGTCAGCCGAGCGCGAAACGCGAATAAATTTTAAGTATTTGGCAGTTCACCAAACCAAATCAAATTAAACACAATCACCTGAACTAAAGCAACTCATTACTTGCTAACCACTGAGTAATGATTACGTGCATAATTAAACCAAAATCAAAATTGATTGCAAACGTCAGCAAGTGAGCGCCGGTTTTGTTCCTCACGCAACGCTCACTTTGTCCGCGTTGAGTGCGTTTCCGCTAGAACCGAACGAAAACTCGCGGCCAGAAAATGATGGGCACAATGCCACCCAGGTACGAGTACATGTCAAATTCCTCAACTTACCACTTAATCAATATTTCTAACGAAACCATTCACAACCGAAACTCTAATAAGTGTACTGTTGATTTGTCGATATGATTATTGCGATTATGATTTGTGTACAAATTTCTCGTGTAAAAATATGTTTGATTTCCGAAAGCGCTTCGTTGTACTCTTGTACGAAATATTTGACAATGTTTTTCCTTTCCGTTTCCTTTGGCCATCGTTCGTCATTGTGTTGCTTTGCCGTTTACTTGTTTACTTTCTCATTCGTGTCTAAAGTCAGCGTATAATTCAGCGTATCTATAAAGTATGATTTGTTTGTTTTGGATTTTTGCTAACAATTCCGTTTTTCCGTCGAGTCACGCAATCATAATTTGTTGGTTTTTGATTTTTGATATATATATTTACATATATACTACATTATCATATAGTAAGCAATTCACCGAAAATTTCCAAATCACTACAATCACGTTTCATTTACTTTTGCCATATTTACCAATTTACATACACAAAGTGGAATGGTTCTAACGCCACTAAATGAGTATGAGAACAATTTTCAATTTTCCACTTTCGATAATCGAGCAACTTTTTTACCTCTTAGCTATTCACTTTTACATTTACTATTTTATTCGAATCGTTCTGACATTTGCATCGATGCAGAGCTCAATAACTTCAATAACTATTTGCTTGCTACACTTTTCATTCTTTACTTGTCTCTGTAAATATTCGCAATCGTAAATATGCAACGATACGTCCTGCACTTTTACATTATCCATTTAATATTAAATCTCAATAAACTAGTTAATTAGTGTGTTTTCGTATACTTTGAGAAAATTTTGTCTAACAAACTTGCAACACATTCAAAGTTACTTGTACTCAACTCAAAGGGATGGCAGAGAATCTGAATTGGTTCACACAGGCCAGGTTCGAGTGAAGCAAACTTTGCCTATTGCACTTTTGCCCTTCAGCACTTTAGAAAGCATAAAATTTGTTTAAGAATAGTGGAATGCAGTTTAGAAAGTATCAAATGAACTTTAGCAGATGTTGAACTTATCTCAGAATAACGAAATGAACTTTAGCAAATATCAAAGGAACTTCAACAGATATCAAAAGTATCTGAGATATCAAATGTATCTGAGAGTAGATAGATGAGTTTCAGGAGGTATTAAATTAATTTCTGATGATATTTAATGTAATGATAAGTAGTGTTTTGTACTTCAATAAGCATGAAGTCAGCAGATATCAAATGTATCTAAGAGTAACGAAATCTACTTCAGAAAGTATCAAATAAATTTCAAAATATATTTGAAGATATCAAAAGATCTATATTTCTATATTTTGTTCTATATTTTGAAAGATATCAGATGTGCTTCTGAAGATATGCAGTTTGAAATAATGAAATATTCTTTATAAACATGAAATGTTCTTTATAAAATTAAAAATGTGCCTCAGAGTAGTGAATTTTAATTCAGGGGATATCAAATTACATTGTGAAGATATCAAATGATCTTGTAAAGATATCAAATAAACCTGGAAATAATGAAATGTATTTCTGCAGATATTAAATGTTAGAGTTCTGAGATATATTTCAGAAATTATTAAATCAACCCACAATAGGAAATGTATTTTAGAAGATATTAGGTGATTTTTTGAAGATATCTAATAAAACTTGGAATAGTGCAATTTTCTTCAGTAGATAATCAGGATACAATTCAGGAGCAAATACATATCAGAATAGTGAAATATATTTCAGAAAGTATCACATGAACATCAACAGATGCCAAATACATACATATATCTGAGAGTTGAAAAAATTGCTTCATGAAGTGCAATATGAATTTTAACAGCTATCGAGTTCAGCTCAAAGTAGTAAAATGCCTTTTGACACAAATCAAATGATTGTTTACAGTTGTCAAATATATCTGCAAGTTGAAAAATGCACTTCAAAAAGCACAAAATAAACTTCAAGAGTTATAGAAAGTCAGTCGGAGTAGTGATTTAAAAGATATAAAATGATCTTCTGCATATAGGATACATTTGGTCGGAATAGTGAAACATACTTTAGAGGACATCAAATTTCTTTGAAAGTAAATAGTAGTTAAAATTATGTCAGAATCAACCCAGAGTAATACACTTTCGATGATACAGGAAATACACTTTCGATATAAAAATATCGAGTAAAATGTTCTTAAGAAAATTTAAAATGTATCTTGGAACACTAAAATTCACATCAGATTGTAATGTTTTGAAAAAATCAAATAGCTATATTTTAGAATAGGGAAATGTACTTCAAAAGATAACAAATGGTTAAAAACAGCTTTAGGGCTTATCACATTCATTTCAGAATAGTGAAACTAACTTCAGCAGGTATAAATTTTTGTAAGAATATGTAGTTAAATGCAGGTGTGAAATTTATATCAGAATATTAAAATGAATTTCAGAAGATAACAAATGGTTATCATATAAGCTGAAATTGCTTTCGAAGATACAAAATTTTTATCAGTATAATAAAATTAGTTACGGGAAATATAAAATTTATGTAAGAATACTTAAACATAGATCAGAATAGTTATGTGTACATCAGAAAATTAAACTAAAAATATAAAAAATTAAATTAAATTAAAAATATGTGTTGTGTAGCTCAGAAAGTTCAGTTCTACTTGTTATCTGAGTAATGAAATTATGATAACTTCTGGATTTAAACAAAATTTTATACGAATAATAAATAATTTATTTTTTTAAAATATTCTCTATTCTATAGTTATAGTATATTCTATAGTTTACTTGATGCTTCTGAAGTGAGTTTTGAATTTGTAAAATTCAATATGCTGAAGTAATAAATGACAGTTTTATGATAATTCCAATGTACAGCCTAAACAAATTTTTGTATTATTCAGTTTCTCAGACAAGTCAGAATTTTCAGACAAGTCAGTTGTAGAGTATTATGAGGACTTTTTGTACAATGCACAAAACAGAGATGTTCAACGTCTCACACTTGTCTTTCAAGTTTCTGGTGCGATCGATTTCTTAAAGCAGTAAATCAGTTGGAGCTATAATCACTACATAAACTATAGTTAGAAAATATTAGTTTGATGATTATTTGATTTGAGTTGGATGCATAATTCCCTTTCTTTTGATACCAATATTGTTAGACTAAGATAAGTTCAACCATTTAAATTAATTTTTTTAATTTAACTTCAAAAACTTGTAACTTCAAGACCCTGTAAAACCCAAACTAGGGGTGACCCGAAAAAAAGAATTACATATTCGTGATCAGCAACCCCGAAAATATAAGGAACAGTTGAGAAACTCCGCGGGTTTTTTTTACTGTTGTACCGTGTTATTGTTCCGAATTTTGCGCTCAAGTATCCGTTTTTTATATTAATGTGAGAATTTATTATTAAAAAGTCCGTACAAAGATGATTAGAGCCATTCAATGTTATTATTGGGGCTTTATATGTAATTTTTAAAAGACTTGTTGACATCAGCCAAGGAATCTTCACTAATACATCTACAAGTTTTTATTGCTTTTATAACAAAAGTTTATATTCATCGCTTAATAACAGATAAAATTATCCCTAAGCTAACTTTAGAAATGTATTAGAAACTAATTGCGTATAGTTTTCTTCAATCCAAATATTCAATTCAAAATATTTCTTATATCTAAATATTTCTTATTAATTCGTTGGCATGCTTAGTTAGTCTGTAAGTGCATTAAATTGTACAATGCATCATACCGCCCATGATTCTCTTCCACTAACAACTGCCTTACAAAGCACTCCTTAACAAATGCTTTCAATTTTATTAACAGACTTTTTCATTTTATTGCTCTTTCCTTTTGCTTTTGATCAGCAACAGAAAACTGTTTAGCTAAAAGAAAAGCATAGAAATACTGGTGGAAGCAATAAAGCAGTTTCCATACAACAACAAAACTTTGCATAAAAAAATAATACAAAAAAGAAGCTATACAGTAAAAAAAATAATAGTGATAACAACCACAAGTCAGCAAATAGGCAAACTGCCGCATAGCAAAAAGCGACTGCCACAACGACTGCTTGTGTACGGTACGCTTGAGACTACTGTTAGCGAGAAAAGTATGTAGATTTTTGTGTGCGATTAGCGATCGATGGGTTTTTGTCGCCGCACTCTTGGTTTGCACAGCATTTTAGACAATCGTTGATTTTGCATAATGAATAGTTGACCCTCCATCATCACCACCAACACCGCTATTTGTATCACTGTTGCCACCACATTTGTTCTGCTCCTTGTAAATATGTATGTGTATGTGTTTTGCTGTCACTAAATCATTGTTCGAATTGTTCCATTTGAGGTTTTTTTAAAAGATCTTCTCTGAATGTGTGAGACATTGACGCCGCTCACTCACGCACACAGTCACTCGCTCATGCAATCGCAATCAGACAGCCAGCCAAATACCCCATTGCTGACAGTCATTGCAGAAACGTGTCATTAACGGCTTTCATTATGTACACAATGATTTGACATCATTAACAGCACTCACACTCACACTCACACACTCTGACTCACACTCATACACCTACACACGCCAGCTTCCGCCTGATGCAACTGTTGCATGCAGCGCCTTTGTCGTTGTGTTTGTGTACTCTATGTGTGCGTGTGCGTGTGCGTGATTTCCTGTTTGTGTACATAAATGTTGCAGTAAATTTAATTACTCATTGTTGTTGCTTTCCCTTCAAGACTGTACGTAGCGCATTTCCATTGATCGATTATCGTTAGAACTGCAATTCATGTCTTACATTCGTCACTCCTCACTCTCTCCATAGCCTTTTTCAATTGCGATGTATTTTCCACCGTAATTTCCAAACTGAAAATCCATTTTCATGGCCATTTGTATTCCTATTCCACTCATCTACACTAATCAACAACTCAAAACCCCATATTTCCATTTTAACTTTTTCAAAATTTATCCCAAACACACGTTTTTCTAGCAAAAAATACCAAAACAAAAAATAACTCGCTCTGCAAGTTACAATTTTTTCAAAAAAAAATACTGTCATATTTAAAAAGCAGAACTTTCACACATGAACAAAAAAATTGTACCCCGCCCAACTAATTGGCATAATGGCCTTTCACCAAATATTTAAATATCAGTTTCATTTTCCAATTTCAATTTCAATTCCAATTTACTTTGTTTGGTTTATCTGCGCCATTGTTGTTGTTTCAGTTGTTATTTCAATTAGTCGTGACGCAATAATATTAAATACATTTTCTGTTATTTACATAAAATCAACGTTTAGTTGTCTTTCGTAATAATCGATTAAATCAATTTCACGTTTACTTTGACAATTTTGTACAAAAACTGCAGCTAGTTCAAATTGACGTTGAAACATTTGCGATATTTAAATAATCAAATGAAAATGCACACAAATCTCAACTAAATAACAAAAAACAAAATCAATTTTTTCGGCTTTTAAACACAACAATAATTGGTACGGTGAATAATGTGTCTAAAGAAATTATAGTTGAAAGGTATTGTAAATGTTGGTGAATGTCAAAAATGCCAATTGGTTAATTGTTCTAGCAAACAACAATTGAAATAATTTGCAACGAAACTACAATAATTGATGCTTACTGCAATCGGGTGTGGCTTATAAATTGGATTTATGTTTGAATGTAAACGATCTATGAACACATCGAATTAAAGTGCCAAAGACATCGAAAAAGACATTCGGGGAACGTAGGGCAAACGCTTAAAAAGTGACAGGTTGTCCCATTATCTCTGCAAAACCTTAAGGGAGCTAAAGCGAAAAAATGTCGCGAGGTCTGGCAGAGAACATTGTTTCCTATGCTAGTCCTTTCCTTTTCTATTCTATTCTGTCACTAACATAGCCTTCGATATTCTAAATTTGAAGAATTTCTTCTAGATTTAGGAGGCTCGCGGCTTCTTAGGTGGAATCTTAGGAGGAAGAACTGTTTTTCAGAAAGTTTAGATGAATACTGTACAAAAGTCAACAAAGATTTAAGTGCTGAAGAATTATAAAGATTTAATGTTAACTTTTACTAATTTGGTTTTTAAACGCTTAAGTAAAGCGAGCCTTTTTTATTGATAATATTATAAAAACAAACAAAATGAATGTAAAAACTGCTCTTGGATCGAATAAAAAAAGTCTCTAAAAAAAGCATTTAAATACAATTTTAATTTTTTATATGAGAAATTAATTGTTTTAATTTATATAGTCAATAATTATAAACATCTAATTCGGAGATTATTTTTTAATTTTACGGAAGGAATTTAAATATTGTCCAGATTTGGGAAAAATAACTTTAAGTGTCTAACAACACTCTACATCTGTCCATTTGCGCTTGGAAAGGCCTCCAATTCGGTATTTTCACTCAAACATTCTCGAATAATGGATTCAGTGGTAGCAAAACATTCAGGCCATGAAAAAATCTAGGCAATTAGTTTAGGGAGCATAGGAACCATAGAGACTCTATTAAGGTTTGGTCATGAAATTAAACCTATCTCATCTGATTGGTTTCAAGACTAAAGAAGTGGTTTGTCTGCTAATTAAGTCACTGCCAACTTATTAAAATTCAAATCTTAGAATACAAGTCAAAAATAAGAGTCTGGCCCATGATAATTTCAAAGCATAGGATTTGCTATTACCACTGCTTTCTTGAAAATGCTGCAAATTTTATGTAGTTCTGTAGAATGGCTAAACATTCTAGATGTTGTTCTATAGTTCTTAGTTTAAAAATCCATAACAAGTCGGATTTGAGATTTTTTTATGTAAAATCCAATTAAATTTAAATTAATGCTAAGTTGTTTGTAGCTCCTAAACCGAAAGAGCTAGAATACCGAAACATAGTCTATCTTATAGTGAAATCTACGAGCTTCTGAAATATATTCTGTCTTGTAGTCAAATTTACAAGCTTCACAAATATTCCAAAAATTGACTCAAAGCTGCTCCTAATAGAATCTCAATTAAATGTAAATTGAAGGTTTATTTCAAAAAGTATACTTTTTGAAGAATGTTTTATTGCCAATAGTTTCGAAGTCCATGATATTATTTCAATTAACTAACCTAACCATGACGGGACATCTGCCTTGAGGCCCTTTGCTCTCGAATAAGGAGACAAAAAAGTTCTTAAGTTCCTATGTAAATAAAATTCACCATATTTCTGAAAATTTGTCCTGTGCATCTCGATTAAAGTAAAGTTGAATATTGGTTTTGAAAAAATATGACATTCTGAAAATCGTTCAGATGACTGTAGTTTCGAAACTAGAAGAGCTAGTTATCTGACTTGTTATCATTATAATACTGTAGATAGTGCTGGGATTCGTGATTACCTAAAGAAGATCTCACTCCCTACAATCTGGTGATCTGACTTATGGTCTATCGGAAATCCAATTAAACTGAAGCCTCACTAGTTGTTGTTGTTGTTCAGTGGTTAGTCTATTGAACCACGTAGCCACCATGGCTAAGCTTTCAAGATGATATGTTAACGCACTGTTGCCTTTATTTTTTCAATCAATTAATTTAGAGTGCTTTTGAAACTACAAGCATAGTGTAGAAGGAAGTTTGTTTTGGGAGTTAACACTTCCATGGTCTTTAAAAATGCATTTGTTTTGAAAAAGAAAAGCAATTCTGTGATGGTTTAACTTGCAATAAATATTATCAAAGATATATTTATGTTTTGTAATTGAAAAAAAATAGCATCTGCGGCGCTCTGACTTGAAATAAATATGTACATGTCTTTAGGAATCACTACAAAAATTTCGGCTAAAATGGTCATATCCTTTAGAAATTATTTTTATTATTTCCAACCGTTAAAAAAATAATAAATTTCTTCGCTATGTTTTCGTTTGATATGTTTTATGCTTAGCACATTTCAAAAACATTTCAAATTTGAATAAATATTAGGTATTTAATAAATATTATTTAACAAAACCCACTTGGCATAGGTCCGTTTGGCATTTATTATTTTTTTTAGTTTGTTAATCGAAGTCTTGGAGCAACAAATTTGAGCTCTGTTGGAGCAAAGAGAATGTTAGGTTAGGTCAGACTGGCAGCTTAAGTAGCTTAAAAAAGCCAGACTTGGCCGGTTATGTTACCACAAAAAAGACAAAGAACCGCAAACAAGACACCACATTTGTGGAAGAAGAAACCAATTAAGACTGCCTTATGAAACAAGCGATGCCATTAAGGTTAGACCGACCGTTTGGTTCCCCAACATGAGAAAGTCTTCTTCGGTCACATTGGCACATTAGATGCGAAATGTCCTTTTTTCCCCGCGGCAGTACTCGTACTCAGTACTCTGCATTTCAATGACCAGTTAGACCAGATTTTGTTTGATATCAATTCAGCAAAATCCTCGTGCAATAAGAGCTAAAAGATAGGTTAGGTTCAAGGAGTTCACATACGCCACACTTGACTCATTGTGTGATCACAGAAAAGGGAATGAACACCTTTTGTTTGATTAAGCGTTGGCCAGATTTTCCTAGAAATTCCGCAGTCGTGTTCCATTGGCCACTGCCTACTTGCCAAGTGAAAGCAAACCTCTTTGACACTTCATTCGACAGACACCAACAATGCGTTGTTTAGTTTACTTACATCCGACAGCGTGGTGTAATTTCTGGTCAGCTTATCTGCTTTGCAATTAACCGTTATGCCTGAACCTGAACCTCTCCTCGCTTCCATAAGACATTCAGAACTGCGCCACACCTAGCAACCAGCTTCAAAGCGGTGTTGGCGCCAGCAAACTGCAGCAATACAACGTATTCCATTACAGTTCAATTATGATTAATCGAATTGATTTGCTTTGCGTTACTTAAACTAAGTTCAAATTATTGGTAATTGATGGGACTTTACGACGCTATGAATTCCGTCGCCACCAATCAGTATTCGAGTTTAAACTTAATATTGACCTTTTGCTGCATTGATTTGGCGCGCGCGTGTGTTTGTGGGAAAATGTGCAAACGCATCAACTCGTGCATTAAGTTGCCATAGATGCACTTTGCACTTTGCCAATGCAATAACAAAAACAACAACAATATATATAAACAACAGCTCAGCACTTCCGCAGTACGCACAACGGTACTTCGGTACGTGAAATTGAAAAATAGCACACAAACACCACACCAACACCAACACCAACACCTACCGAAATGCTTACAGCGGCGTGATGTGCAGCTAGTCGTGCGATTATGTGAACATGCAATAATCTCCCTCAATTTCATTACGTGCATTAATAAAGTCAAGTGCGGCGCCGAGTCGACTCGAGTCGATTCGAGCAAAGTGGAGTGTAGAGTGGAGTGAAGTGAAGAGGCGTCAGAGCCACGTTGGGCTGGGCAGCTGGCTGCATTAAGTACTCCTGCCGATGCGTTCGACTGCGGACGGTATAAGCACACACATACACATACACACATTTATATATACATATATATTTATATATATAAAATATGGCTGCTTGTGCGAACGCCCGTACAAGTGTTGCTGCAGTTGTGCAGGTTGCGGTGTGGCGGCGTGGCGATGTGTTGCGCCTTTGCTTCAACCTTACAATATTATCCGGCGAACTCATCGCATCTCACGACGTTAATGCTGCACACAAACAATGTAATGCATTATGCGCTTTGAAGCGCTTACCGCGCTCCGCACCCGCTTCCCGGACGCACGCTTCAACGACTACTTGAGTGTGTGTGCATTAAAAATAATATTTATGATTACTTGTCAGCGAGAGTGGTTCGGTTGGCTGGCAACAATATAGTAGAAGAAGCGCCAAGTTTGTGGACGGGAAGCGAAAGGCAAGAGGCGAACAGCAGTTGCACTGATAACGGCTTGAATGTTATTGCATACTTTTTGGATTCTTGACTGGTTCCACACCTTTTGCTTTTTGCTGTGAAAAGAAGAAAGCACCAACACACACACATACACGCACGCACACTCACACTTACTGTACTCCTAATGAATTGTGACAGTGCGAGAAAAATAATGGCAATGGAAAGGAATGGTGTCCTTAGAGCTCAATACGCACACAAGCATTTCGCACGAAGCGCTGCTTGAATCAAAGTGACAGAAGAAGTTGGCGGGGCCAAGGCATTGCAACAATTGTTGCCGCCAAATGAAATGGAAATGAAATGTGCAGCGTTGGCAGTTGCCATTGTTTTAATTTCTTTTCGCCATTCGCATTGCTTGTGCGATTGCGCGGGCGTTAATACGAGTAGATTTGTATGGTACATAAGTATTACCAAGGACTGAATTTTTCACTGAATTCTCACTGAACTGGCTTTCTTGGCAGTTGTTATTACACACACACACACACACACACACATGAGAGTAATATGTCATTGTAACTGCTGAGAGGCCTAAGGCGCGTTTTCCATTGTGAAATGTTTCTATTCTAAATACTCACACTCTGGCTTTTTTTGATCTAATTTCTATAGAGTTGAATGGAGTAAATGTTGGAACTTCAAGATGAATTTTGAAGGTATAGTTGAAGTTAAATTGGGTTAGTTGAAACTTTCTCGCTGCGCGCAAGGACATTATGACCGTTGATGCAAGGCTAGTGCAATATTGTATTGAATTATCTTTAATGTTGTTCGATCTGGTATATAACTAGTTAGTCAAAGAGTTAAATAAACAAGTCCATAGAGAGGTCAGTCATTTAAACACCAAGGCGGCATAACTTCCAGTGTTGCAAGAGTGTTTCGCTCGCCTTTTCTTTCTTGCAGCTCGCTCAAACCAAATTTTGGGGGGATACTCAATCTCGCAGCATGTGTGCTTAGCTAGCTTAATGACCTCTGATTATTGTTTTCAGTCTGAAAATATCTGGTCAGCTACGTTGCTGTGGATTGCCAGTTTGTTGAAAATTGTATCATAGCTTGGCCAAAGTGACTTTGCTACTCTACAGCTTGACAGATTCAGTCACCTACCATCCGCTACCCGGAGAAAAGAATTCAGTTTTCGTTAGAGCCTAGCGCTCATAGCAGGTCAGTAGCGCACACAGGATTACATTTTGGGAGGGTTTTTGCGTACAACTTTTGAGCTCGATACCATTTGAAACCATATTTTGAAACACTAATTTTTGTATTTGGGGCGAAGGGGTTGAACCCCCAACACTGTAGAAGGTGTTACGTGTGGTAATTGCGAATCCCACTCTCAATTATTGACTCATTTCTTTGAATGTCGGAACATTTGATTTCTCTTGGGTTCGGCAATTCATAAATTAACCAACAACCACCGTTAACTGAGTAACTGACATGCCCAATTACTGGATTATAATCGGTCCAGTAATACCAAACAGGGTCGGCTTAGCGAGATCAAACTTCACAAACGTTGCCACTCAGTGGGCTCTGTTTCTAATCTCGAACAGAAGGTGTGGCCCAGAAAATTGTGAGATCCACTTGACGACACATTGATTTGAGCAAAACTCTTCAGTCACTGACTGCCTTTGATCTCGTTATGGAGCCCGAGATTATGTAAACCTCTCTTCGCAAAACATTTCGCTCTATGAGAAAACTGCAGGCTGCTCTTATAGCGAAAACTTCTGTCTGAAACACGTTACCGAGATGAGAGAGGCTCGATTGACAGAATAGACCACCACTCCTACACCACAGTCCATCTTTAAACCATCTCACAGTGATTCGACTCCATACAACCGCGGGACAAAATTAGAAGGAGTGGTCCGTTCTTCATAAAATACTTCTTCATACTAGTTAATCATGGTCTGCTGAAGTGAAATCTTCATTTTGTTTTTCTTAAACTTTTGTAGTTTGGCAATGGCTGAGACTTAAATTTGCAATTTTCTTCATTTTTGGAAAGCTATAGCAACAATTGTGTTGGCAAGAATTTTCAGATTTTACATTTAATCAGTTACGTCAACATTGATAATTGCAAAGAGTAACAGAAATTGTATGCGGAACCTTAATTTTTGCAATAAAAATGATAATAATAGATGTATGTTTTGCATTTGTGCAGATTTTTCAATTTTTCATGCAGATTGCATATTTTTAGGGATGAAAAAATAAATTTTGTAGAAAAATTGGTGTTTAGACCGCTTTTCAAATTGAAATATTTTCTGAGATCGGAAGATATCGGACGATGCAATTACATTATCCGACAAAGAAAGAATGCTTCTTAAAATTAAAAAAATACAGGAACATACTTTCACATACTTTTTAGATATTTTCCTCTAAGTTTTGCCAATTTTCGGGTTTTTAATTTAGAAAAATATTTTTAATTAAAAGTGAAGTAAAAGCCTGAGCTTTGCAAATTTTGAGAAAACATTAAAAGCGAAAATGGCTACATCATTTCTTAATCTATATTGGAAGTTTAAGCAATTTTTTTGGTAACCATGTATTTTTATAATTTTTTTTACTCAATAGACTAAAAAACAGAAAATATGTGGTTAAATTTTTTTGTGAAAAAAGTTTCAACTTTGAGCCGCTTTTGCACACTAATTAATTTTTTGCACAGATTTTTTGGGGTTTTCTTCGTTGGAGTTTTACCTTTCAAATGACATCAAAATCATTAAATTCTAAGACTATAAATTTTTTGAATATTGTCTAAGGAACGAATCACTGTGCATCTGTATAAAAATTCTTACCTACTTATTTCCTCCACTCCTCGAGAAGGTGTTTGTCCTACCGTCAAGTCGAAAATTTAATCTTTTCATATTTATGCTCACTCTATGGCCAACTGAAAATTGTTTTATGATCCTAAATTGTTGCTTAAGTCAAAAATAAAAATAAATGTTGCCCAAATCCTAGAGTGGTACTCCCTTTACCACAGTCGTGTTACAGTTAATGCATTGTTGTCCTAGTTGTCGTTGTCTCTCGGAGTAACTTCCGTCTTGCCCGTCACAGCGGCATTTGTTTATTTTGTTTTTTTCTGCTATTTTCCTGCAATATTTAAGTTATTTTCATACAGTTTCCATTACGTGCTCCGATGAGTGACGACATTTCCGAGTTATTTATTTAGATTTAGAGCTCAACGATACTAAATACAATAAATTTGAATACGTACACTGCAACATTGTGCTTTTACGCATATTTTGCAAATGTTTCCTGTGCATGCTGAAGAGTTACCAAAGCAGATAACACCAAAGCAGCGACACACACACACACACGAGGCTGTGTGTCGCTGTTGCGCGGGTGTTGTGAACGCAGCAGGATGCTGCTTGCTTAAAATGTTTTCTGTTTTTATTTTCATGATGTCCGTGAAAGATGAGTGCGCGCCTGCACTTACACCAACAATCGCACACAAACACACCGCCGCGCCAAAACAACACAAGTAACACAACAATGGCGCGGATGGTGCAGCAAAAAGCAAAATGCGGCAAACAACAATGCACGGCACATGCTTCAAAGGTGCGTTTTTATCTGGTTCCATTATTACTGTTGCTGTTGCCGCGCCTGTGTCACATTGTTTGTTGTTTATGCAATTGTGCCCACCTGTAGGCCACTGCAGCTACATGTTAATTCCTGACTCTAGGATTTTTTAACCACTTTTGTCCCTCTGTGCTGCACACATATCGGGAATTGGAAAGACAACAAACATTTGGTTTTACAAACATTTGGTTTTAGGTTGATTACATTCAAAGTTGTAGTGAAGCACTCGTGGGTGTGGGAGAATATTCATGCAGTTCATATTTACATAGCATTTTTGAATATAGTATCAGGTGTACAACTTTGCTTCCGCCGTTTTTTTCCAAAATTAAAAGCTTTATTGCGAAAAAGTGCTTACAGATGTATTATTCAAAGTATTGTCCGTCGCTAGCGACAACTTTCTCCCATCTTTCCGGCAATTTTCGGATCCCGGCTCGAAAAAAGGAGTCCTCTTTTGACGCTATCCATGAAGCAATCCATTTTTCCAATTCTTCGAAGGATTGAAAATGTTGATCTGCCAGGCCGTGTGCCATCGAACGGAATAGGTGGAAGTCAGAAGGGGCGACATCTGGGGAATACGGCGGGTGGGGCAAGACTTCCCATTTCAGCGTTTCCAGGTACTTTTTGACCACTTTTGCGACGTGAGGCCGAGCATTGTCGTGTTGGAGGATGACTTTGTCATGTCGCTCTTGATATTGTGGCCGCTTTTCTTTTAGCGCGCGACTAAGGCGCATCAGTTGCGTTCGGTAGCGATCTCCTGTGATGGTTTCACCCGGTTTTAAGAGCTCGTAGTAAATCACACCGAGCTGATCCCACCAAATACAAATCATAACCTTAATGTTTGTCTTCGACATCGAAATCACCATTTTTAAAACGTTGAAACCACTCCCGACACGTTCTTTCACTCAGAGCAGCATCACCGTAAGTTTCTGAGAGCATTCGATGCGCTTCAGCTGCATTTTTTTGCGAATTGTAACAGAAAAGTAAAACTTTCCGCAAATGGCGAGAATTGGGCACATAAACGGACATTTTCGAGCGTGAATAATACGAAAACAAGAACAACTGTCACTGAAACGGCGATGACAATTCGTTAGGCACTGTCCACACTCACTTTAAAGGCATTACCATCTATGTATTTCAACCAGCCTCAGCCGGTACAGCCACCTATCGGAAAACGGCGGAAGCAAAGTTGTACACCTGATATATGAATGTTAACCCTAATTCCTAGAATTTTAAAAGTAACGTAAACCCAGCAGTGAGACTGTCAGGCTTATATGAGCTAAATTACTGAAAACATTTGTTTAAAAAGTACAAAAACTGCCTAAAATGTTAAATTTATAAATGCATTATAATTCCATTAGAGGATAAAATAATGGAATCGAAAATCTTTTGGATTTATCACCATTTGAAATCTTTAGTGAGACTGTTAGGCTCACTTCTGAGAATTAGAGTTAATTGATTGATTACTATGTATGACTAGGATTTGGTTGTCAAGCGGAATATATACATAAATAATTTTTCATACGATCTACCTTTGGAGAATCTGGATCGTACGATGAGCCAGGTTATCTCCAGAGATAGTTAGGCCTCTATGCGTCCAACTATACTTGGCGCAACTGATGTAGGTAATATTTTTATAAATTTTAGATATCTAAATTTCAAAGAAATGATTTTTAATTTATTACGCAGATGCCCAAAATTTCGTCTACAAACTGTTGAAAGACTCGAACAAATTGTTTTTTAGTTTTTATTAAATCTAGCTATAAAAATAAGACTATATTGATGATAATGAGAATGCGAGGGTCTACCGGAAAGCCAAAGATCTTCCATAGCACTTAGCCATAACCATAGAAACCATTGTGCTGTGATCGTAAAAAAAAATGGGTAGTAGGGGAGAATTGTGGATGAGGTTAAGGGTCTTCGAACTCCACAAAAATTCTTAGTTTTCTTCAGGTGGTTCACTGTTTCGCTATTCTGTTGCCATATGGCAACATGTTACTTGGTGAAACGTCTGAACCCTCTAAAATAGTTTAAAGTTTTTGAAATAATACAAAATTAATAAACTGAATATTTAAGTTAAAAAAGATAAGTATATACGTTTTTTTGAATGTTATATCTTTACATAGTAAAGAAAGAAAAACTGAAAAATATGAGGCACATTTTAATTTGACTTTTTACTTCAATTCAAATATATTTTTTAAATAATTTTAGCATAAGTAAAAAAAGAAACATTCAATTTTTAGTTATGCGTAAAAAATGTTTTACTAAATTATTACAGCCAGAACGATATGGTTGCTGTCATATGGCAACACTCTAAAAATCTGGGTTCGATAAAAAATTCAAAATATTAGTATAGGATGTTGTTGATATAACCACACAAACGACTAAATTGATAAATTTAAAAGTTTAACTTTCCATAGTAAAAACCTGTAGCGAAAGGGTTAAGGAGATTGCAGAGAGGTGGCGATGAGTCTATTTAGGCCTTCGAGCTCTGTTTTGCTCACTCATTGAACTAGTTTGAGCTTCTTCTATCAGACTGTCAATAGTCTTTTTCTAGAGCCCCTGGGCTGTCCAAGAAGAAGCATCAGTCTATTCAGGACATTGTTGTCTAATGTATGCCTTTTGCTTCTCGTAAACGCTGAACTTTAACAGATAAAGTGGTCTGTGGCGTCCAGGTCTTCAAAGCAAGATTTGCAAATTGCATCACCGATGATCTGCATGTTGGTCTTGTATTCTTTGTGTACACTGATCAGTATATAAGACAGTAAAATGGTAAAAGATTGCCACAAAAATTGTATATTGTTTCTTTCAAGATCAGAGCCAATTAGATTAAAGTGAATTGCGATTTTAAACTCAGCGTCCAATATGAACAGAGAAGCATTTTTTGGCAGCTCAGGCACAAAAATCGTCTTTGCTTTGGTTATATTTTAATGATTTATAAAATAAATATTAACTATTTAAATTTCTATAGTAAAACCCATCATTCGAACTGATGTGTTTGGAAATACAAAGAGATTGTTTTGTGTCATAAGGCCTAAAAATTGTTTTTGCTTTTATTATATTTTAATGATTTATAAAATAAATATTTACTATTTAAACTTCGATAGTAAAACCCATCATCCGAACTTATGTGTTTGGAAATACAAATATATCGTTTTGTGTCATAAGAGTTTTTCTTCGGCCAACTCTCAGGCATTGTCACCTAAACTTACATTTACGAACATTGGGTTGGTTCTAGATGAACAAATAGCGGCTTTGGTTACACATACGTCCAGGTTGGTTTCAAACTTGGCCAGTTCGAAGACGTCTAGTCTTGATAAGTCTTAGCGAGGCTATTCGAACCTCTTTGTGCAACGTTGCATTTGGCACGTTCGAACGTCGAGTGCCCAACCAGTGCAGCGAACCTTACACCACATCTCAATAAGTACACTTGTTGTTGGTAATACTTTAGCAATCATGCAGTAATTCATGTAATTCCCCAGCTGCCCCTCTTCCCCTCCCGCCATCATACACCGCACATTCACGCCCCGAACGCATTCGTCCATTGTATTCGCCCATTTTTATTTCATTTCCATTCGTTGCTGTCGCATTATGAGTTCTCATTATTTGGCTTGTTCGAAGTCGTTCAACTTTGGCCGCACTGTGCATACTAATCACTGTCGTTCTGTCGTGCTGTTTACTCTATTTTGTTCGCTTTTTTACTCGCAACCAGCAAGCCGTGTGATTTACGTATGTTTTTGCCTTAAAAGTAATTGCACACTCCTGCAGACATTTAATGCAACAACTCATAAATAATGTGCGCCCTTTTGTTCCGTTCCGTTTCGTTTAGTTGCCTTTTTTCTATTGTACGAATACTTAAATTGCATTTGGCATTATGCTGAGCGAATTGCACTAAATGAAATATTTGCATACTAAAACAACAACTCTCATACACTTCCCGCTTTGCCCCGTGCCACGCCCACACCGTCTACTGTGCACCGTTCGTTACAACTGCTGCGACTTGGGCGCATAAATCGGCCAACTATTTGCGACACTTTGCGTGACTCCGACGCTGTGCACGCTCCGGTTTGTCGTTCCCGTTGGCGATCCGACTTGGCGCTGCCGCACTGCGACTTGTGACGGCTGCGTGTACGTGACGTCACGCGACTTGCACTGCACTGCACTTTACTGCATTCAATGCGATTCGATGTCTTGAAATCGACTCCATCCACTACGACACTGTCGCAGTTTGCAAAAGCAAGTTAGCGTGATGAGCATGAATTTGTCAGCGAAACTGGATGAGCTTCAACGAGGCGATCGACACCTGGAGACGACAGTCGCCTTGTGTGAAATACGCACACAACTGCAGGAGCTGACCAAATCGGTGGAGAGCTGCCAGAGCGAAGTGTCCGAGGTGAGTGGCGCTTTTGTGATGTTTTTTCTAATTTTTGCATTGCTTTACTTACACTTTGCATTCGCAAATTAGGTGAAACGCGACATGGTTGCGATCAAGCACGAACTGGACACCGTGCAGCAGGTGAAGGAGGAGATCGAGGAGCTGCGCGAATATGTCGACAGATTGGAGGAGCACACGCACAGACGGAAGCTAAGACTTTTAGAACAAGTTTGTAGCTTAAATTATTTGCCATGTTGTGTAATTAATACTTAAATTTCATTTCTATTCATGTACAACAACCGAAAATGCCATTATGCCAATGTGTATGAAAGTGTACAAAATTCGCACACACACTCCACCACACCCCGGCCCCCACACACACACATCCACTCTATCGGCGATGCTACAATACAACACACATTCGACGCTATATGCAATGCTCAGAAAAGATAATGTGTGCATAATGGCATTTGAATACAGACCGCTTCTTTCATATTCTTTAGTTAAGTTAAAAGCCTAAGTTTTGTATTTTGTTAATTAATCGAAAATTCAAAAGCAAAATAAAAATCATTCTTATATTTAGTACTTTACGTTTTTGTTTTTTTGTTTATATATAAATTCCATTCATAATTATCCATTGCATGTTATACGACAAGCAGCTCAAGTGCGGTTCTATAAGGTTTTTGATTTTTTAAAAAACTTTTAAAAATCATTAAGTAAGCTTTGAGCCATTGGGACAAGTCAAAAGATTCATTCGAAGCTCAAATTGTTTTCTAGCACTATTGAATACCGGAGCGCATGGGCCTTGGCACACTTTTTGGGTCTCACAATGAGCCCAAAGCCTCCGATTGTGCTAGTCGAACAATCGTCAAGTTCATCTTACCTAATCTAACCTAATCTCAATCGACTTTACTTAGCCTAAAATAACTTAACTCAACCTTTTCTAACCAAACTCAGCCTGACCTAACTTAACCTAACTTGCCACTTGTACTAGAAAGGCTCAGAAATGTTTGCTAGTTTCCTTGATTCTTTGTTTCCTTTCATTGACATCTAAACCCGAAGTTGCCATTTGTAGTTTTAGTGGAAAACCATTTTCTGTACTGTCTACTTCCTCCAGACAGTGTTCACAGGTTGGATTCTCAATGATGATACATGTAGACTCCATGAATTGTGCACCATGATGAATCCAACCATCAAGATCCTTTTCCTCTTAACTCTTTGGACATTGCCTAACTTAACATATCAAAAGTTGGAAAATAAAGAAAATAAATTTGACCAATAGGCCTTCATTGGGTGCACCACTTAATGCAACACGTCGCCTGAGAAAACAAATGTCGTATGTCTTACCAGGCTCAATGGAACATACGACATTCGTTTTCTGAGGCGACAAACAGTCACTGAGCCAAACCAATCTACTTTGAGAACTTAGTCCGAGAAAATATGTAATCTCACCTAACCTTTCACAAGTTGAAGAACCTAGTAGAATTTAATATGCTTTATCTGAGTCTTACAAGTCCTAAGTGTGCCTCTTCCCAGGTCAGTCACCAAACCAATACAAAAATGATGAACTTACCAGGAGAACAGTCCTGAAACTTCTTGGAGTAGTCACATAACCTAACCAATCGCCTGCTGGACAATTCACCATAATAAATTGGACCCAATGAGCCTTATTCGCCTCATGGGTTAACGTTGCAGGTTTAGTACCTTATTAGCTTTGGGCAATTTAAACTTTTCATACAGTTACCGACTCATGTTGGAATATACAAAATTAGTAACAAATAGGAGTTATTATTGTATGCCAAAGCCAGACCCAAAAATACAATCAGAAAATATTCAAAGCAACACGAATTTTCATTAAAAGAACACGACTGTCCTTCCTAGTTGATAGCAGAAAAGAGTATCGAATTTTTCGAATGCGTTTGTTACAAGAAACTTAGGTACAGGTATGGGACTTCATAAGTACACTTACAAAAGTCCTTCAGCTTCATAGATTGTTGTATGAATTATTCGTAGATCAATCACCTTGTTGAGACCTTAAAAAACTGATTGACCACAACAATGTTAAACCAAATATTTGTCTGTTCGAATATGTATGAATTGGCTCAATGGATAGCATGCTGGATTAGTGTTAAAAGAGTTGTGGATTGGAATCTCGACTCAACCGACATAAAACTTTTCTTGCGGCAGCTTTTCTTGAAATCCGAATGAACCGACATTAAGTAAAAGCAAACGTTTTTTGGAGGTTTTCCTCTTAACAAACATTGACAAACCTATGCAAGTAGTTAAAATTAATATACATACATATATGAAATAAAAGGAAGTAAAACAAATACAAAAAAATACAATAAATAAAAAAAAAAATACAAATAAATAAAAATAATTACGTATAAATAGCTCCCAGCTCAATGCAGGTGTTTTCTAAGTAACTAAGCACGTGTGGCTTGAACGATTGTAAGGAGTTCGACCTTAGTTTCTGTATTGATCGGTGTATTGATCCACAAGATCACAAGAAATAGTTTGACCATTTCGGCAGCTAATGTCCATAAGAAATCGAATCGAAAAAATCCATAAGAAATTGTTGCAATTCTTACTCGTTGTTGCAGTGAAAAGCCGCATGAATGAACATCTCACTGATCTAAATATTTCCAAGTGGAAACCACTTATCCAATACCCAATGTTATCTTCAATCTTATTCCGGTATAAAAAAAATTAAATTCCCTATAATAATTTATTATTCTTTACTTTGATCCACACACAAACCGGCCTGTATGGTCGCATGCCTAAACCCCCACCAACCCACCAGTTGTCCAGTTATGATTTCCGTTTATTTCAAGTCGTACGTACTACTTATATATTTTTTTGTTGAAAGTTCAGCAATCACAACAACACAATTGGCGCAACTAGTTGGCTGCATACAATTGCGATCTTTCTTTTGATTACGATTTGATTATGCACTGGTTTTTTGTGAATCCTCCGCGCACAATTCACACACACACACAAACGACAATTGCAACCTGAAAATGTTTTTTTGCTCTCCGTTGCAGGGTCTCACCTTCTTCCTAACGTACTCGATATTCTCGGCGGTGCTGGGAATGTTGCAGTTCGGCTACAACACCGGCGTCATAAATGCGCCCGAGAAGAACATCGAAAACTTCATGAAGGATGTGTACAAGGATCGCTACGGCGAGGACATCAGCGAGGAGTTCATACAGCAGCTGTACTCGGTGGCAGTGTCGATATTTGCCATTGGCGGCATGCTCGGCGGTTTCAGCGGCGGTTGGATGGCGAATCGCTTTGGCAGGTTAGCAACAACAACAACATGAACTCACTCATTGCAACGCTTGATGGTTTTTTTGTGGCTTTTTCTTTTGAATGATACAGGAAAGGCGGTTTATTGTTAAATAATGTGCTTGGCATATCGGGTGCTTGTCTAATGGGTTTTACCAAAGTTAGTCATTCCTATGAAATGTTATTCCTTGGCCGATTTATTATTGGTGTTAATTGCGGTAAGTGCGAACGTTGTTGAGCGCTGTCGCGCGGACTGTCCAGTCATTTGTTCGATTGCAGGTCTTAATACATCATTGGTGCCAATGTACATCTCCGAAATAGCGCCACTCAATTTACGCGGTGGCTTAGGTACTGTGAATCAATTGGCTGTGACAGTAGGTTTACTATTATCCCAAGTGCTGGGAATCGAACAAATTTTAGGAACTAATGAAGGCTGGCCCGTTTTACTCGGCCTGGCCATATGTCCAGCAATATTGCAATTAATATTACTGCCGGTCTGCCCGGAATCGCCCCGATATCTGCTCATCACCAAACAGTGGGAGGAAGAAGCCCGAAAAGGTGACGCCGAATGCAACTCCAGTCCCTTACCCGGTTAGCACTAACCGATGTGTGTTGGGTGTTTATTGCCATTGCAGCTCTGCGAAGATTACGTGCCTCGAGTTCGGTGGAGGAGGACATCGAAGAGATGCGCGCCGAAGAGCGCGCTCAGCAGGCCGAAAGCCATATATCGACCATGGAGCTGATCTGCTCGCCGACACTGCGGCCGCCGCTGATCATCGGCATTGTGATGCAGCTCAGCCAGCAGTTCAGCGGCATCAATGCGGTCTTCTACTACTCGACGTCGCTGTTCATGAGCTCGGGCCTGACTGCGGAGAGCGCCAAGTTCGCTACGATAGGCATTGGCGCCATTATGGTATGGCCACTTCAATCGGATGTCAATCATTAAACAGTCAATCAAATGCATATTGAATATTTTCAACAGGTTCTGATGACGCTGGTCTCAATACCGCTGATGGATCGCACCGGTCGACGAACACTCCACCTATACGGTTTAGGTGGCATGTTCATTTTCTCGATATTCATAACGATTTCATTTTTAATTAAGGCAAGTATGACATTCTGCTTCCTCTACTTCGACCTCTGCCGTAAATTTGTGGCAAGTGTGTGGAGCGGCAAGTATATGGCGAGGAAGAAAGAAGTGTTGAGAATTTTACTATCTGATTGTTTATGGTTTGTACAATATTTGCCAATTACTCGATTGCTCGTGTTGCTAGTCCCTAAAATATTGATTTGAAATTAACTGTAATTATTCCTGCTGTCATTGACTGCGTTTAAAATCGAATGCGCAATCGATTGCCATAGACTCTGCATACTACATATATATACTTTTTATGCATGTTGTTGATGTTCTGTTAGGAATGAGAGCTACAAATGCTACAAACATGGTTTACATATGTAAATATTGTATTATATACATCATACTCTAAGAACTACTAGTAATTAAATTTGTATAGGTTTGTTATTTTATTTATATAGCTTTGAAGCTTGCTTTCTACTGCATGACGTTCTATACAATAATTCTTGGAACTTTTGCTTGAGTAAATTTGTTTTTAGATTAATTCAAATAGCATACAGTGCACGACAACCCTAGAATTGTTTTTAGATTATGAGTTTTATATTTAAGTGTAAGTTGAAGACTACAAAGTACAGGGGCCTATTGGGTTAATGCCCAGAACTGTACCAGAAATATGTTTGGGGACTGGCTTGAACTCGCTAAGAGCCAATTACACCGTGCACACCGTGCACCGACAGCATTTTTCACACCGGGAAAAATCCATATGTGCGTGAAACTAGAGACCAAATATAGTAATACTGCGTTCTCAGTTTTTCATTTCTACATCCTTTGTCCTTTTAAAAGGACTTCAAAATTTTGAAGGGGATACAAAATAACAAAAAATATAAAACATAAAATTTATATACAATTTTCTTGAAAAGTAAGTATGTTAAAACCGAAAATCTTCTTGATCACTTGCCAAAATTTCATTACTCTAACTTTATTGGTTCGAAAGTTATTAAAAAAAGGCGGAAGCTGCAATTCTAATGAAGTACAAAAATTCTAATTTATTTGAGTATCAGTATTTTAAATAATAAAAAGATATAAAATCAATGAAACGAGAATAATGAAATTTTGACACGTGATCTAGGAGATTTTGGCCTTTAACATACTTACCATACTTTTCAAGAAAATTCCATACAAATTTTCAAGAATATAAAGGATTAAAATTTTCAAAGGACCTTTTTCATACCCTTTTTTTACAAGTAGATAAAAAATCAATTTTATTTAAATTCTTGAGCCTTTTCTCTTTCATTTGATAAACATATCGCCATATTCTAACGAGGTTAAGTTTTTTTATATTTATTTAATTTTTTATCCCCTTCAAAAGTTTGAAGTCCTTTTAAAAGGACAAAGGATGTAGAAATGAAAAACTAAGTACGCAGTATTACTACGTTTGGTCTCTAGTTTCATGCTCATATGGATTTTTTCCGGTGTGAAAAATTTTTTTATTTTTTGTCGCACGGTGTTATAAACAAAAATGTATTGATTTTCGAATCTTCCAAAGAAAAGTGGGAAAAAAGCATTTGAATCAACAACAAAAGCAAAATTTAGACATTAATTAATTTTCAGTTTCATATTCACGAAAATGTAAAAAAAAATGTTCGGAATGTTTTGGCCTGACGCACCTATACTCGTATAGCAGCAGGAAGGAAAATTTTTAAATTGTGGTGTTTGCTAGAATGAGGAAATTGAGCGTGGGATTCAGCGTTACATTAGACGCGGTTCATAACTCAAATAGTAAATTAAAAATTGAGCTCTGACGCTAATTGGGTTCAGGCACTGGGACCACCGAACCACGGTGGGTTCAGTGTACTTGATTGAGCTGCATCGGCCGCTGCGAGTAATAGTGTCCCAATAGAATTAATTTAATAATAAAACAAATAGCCTTCCATCCTTTTTTGATTTTCGGTGGCATTTTGACAAACCTGTGGCTCTATCTTACCGCTGATGCGTTCAATCCTGGCTCAGACGTTAGGATTTATTTGTGGTTTATTTGCCTAGAGCAGAGATTTGAAAAAACCCCAAAGCAAGAAAGCACATCGAAATTTAGTGAAATGGTTTGGTCTGGAAAGCTTTCCATTTCTATAATCTAGAAATCCATCCATTTTTCATAATCTAAGCAATTGTAGACGGCAGGTGTAAAATTTCAGAGCTGCCACTTGTGCAGAGAAAATGCCCAAAAATTAAATCGTACAATTTTATTGGGACACCTTATCCTTATATTAGCGAAGAGTCTTGTGGAGGCCCTATGCTCCAGAGAGGAGTGAACAAGGAAAAAAATATTAGCGAAGAATTAGTCAGCTCCCTTTTCATCATAAAACTCCTAGTTGATAGAAAATTCTGTCATTTTTTTTAGGGGTTATGTTTTTCTAGTTGTGACACACAAATATTTTAGTTTATATGTATGTGGTTGACGCTTGCTTGGCACAACGTACTCAGCACCCAATTGTGTATCTATTTTTGTAATATTTAATTTTCGTTCTATTTTAATGCCTTTTTTAGAAATTCAAATTATTTTTTAAAACTAAAATTTGATTGAAAATATTTACTTTATAAGAATAGATTTGCATCCCCTGAACGAAAGATTGTATTACTTATGTATATTTGTTCTACATTCAATTTTATTTTAAAGTAATGAAGAGAATATTGCTGTATGTTTCAGTGTTCTTGTTTTTCAAAGTTCTCATAATTTTTTCTAAATATTTAACGTATAGTAAAGATAGGTTAAGTTCTTGAATAAATGAGTTTCAACAGCGCAAGATTGTGCTATAGACTTAAAATTGAAAATATTTATATAAAAACTATATTTGTTCAGTAAATTTCTAGTAACCCTGAATAATGAAAACGTTGTCACAAACAATGGGAATTCAGTTTCAATTTAACTGAGTAGTTTAAATGAGCAACTTGCCGATTTGATTTCTTTAAAGAATTGCTAAAATTATGATCGGCTGTAAGGTTATCGAATATCTTTGAAATTAAACGTTGTGTTTATTTTTGAATTATGGCCGAAATCTGAGCGAAAGCTTGAACAAACTACTTGCAGATTTTTTTCAACTCGAAGCATTTGTACGAATCGACTTTTTGCACAATTTTCAAGTTTCTAGTAACAAATAAAAGTCATGGCAACTCTTCATACTTCAACAAATAACTGAATTCTTCAGCAAACAGCTTAATCGTGAAGTTAGTTCATTCAACTGAATTTGCACTCGAAACTCATTTATTCAATTGTCTCCCCCTCTAAATTAAAAAAATTCTCGACTTGGCAGGCTTTTGTCCTCGGCGATACAAATAAAGCAATGAATTTCTGTTCTGTAAATCTCTTTAATTCCTAACTTTTGTTTAAATATTACAAACTTTTCTTTCAACACTAAATATTCATCCTTAGTTTCAACTTTAAATTTATAATTTTTGTTTCCTTTTAATTTATTTTATTTTATTTGATTTGATTTTATTTTATTTTACTTGATTTGATTTGATATTATTTTATTTTATTTTATTTTATTTTATTTTATTTTATTTTATTTTATTTTATTGTATTTTATTGTATTTTATTTTATTTTATTTTATTTTATTTTATTTTATTTTATTTTATTTTATTTTATTTTATTTTATTTTATTTTATTTTATTTTATTTTATTTGAGTATATTTGATTTGATTTTATTTGTTTTGATTTGATTTGATTGATTTTATTTTATTTTATTTGATTTGATTTGATTTGATTGTATTTGATTTTATTTTATTTTATTTTATTTTATTTTATTTTATTTTATTTTATTTGATTTGGTTTGGTTTGATTTGATTTGATTTTATTTTATTATATTTTTTTATTTTATTTTATTGTATTATATTTTTTTTAATTTTATCTTATTTTATTTTATTTTATTTTATTTTATTTTATTTTCCAACTTTTGTTTCAATTGGAAATTTTCTACTTTTGTTTAAGGTTGTTTTCAAGATTCAATAATTTTCCAACTTTTGTTGCAGCTATCAATATGCAACGTTCTTTCAATTTTCAATTTCCAAGCTTTGTTCAAACTTTAGTTTTTTCTTAACTATTCTTTCATCCCTCAATTTCCAACTATTGTTTCAATTTTTATTTCAACTAAAAATTTTACAGTTCACGTTAATTTTCAATTTACAACAATTGACTATAAGTTTTAAACTTTAAGTTTCCCACTTTTTAATTTCAAGCGTTTCCAACTTTAAATTTCAATATTTTGTCTCATCTTTCAACTTTTAATTTTATTTGCAATATCCTTTCAATTTCAATTTTTTAATTTCATTTTTTTAATTTTATTTTTTTCTTTTTTTTACATTCAATTTTTTGTTTTAAATTTTTTTTTAAATATTCAACTTTTTCTTCAACTTGAAATTTTTAACTGTTCTCTCAATTTTAAGTTTGACAGTTTTCTTTCAATTTAAAAATGTATTAACATTTTATTAACAAAGTTTTCAATATTAAGTTGTTTTTACTTTTGTATCAACTTCTTTCAGCTTTTAAAAGCTAACTTTTGTTTCAATTTGAAATTTTCCATTGTTTTTTCAACTTTTAACGTCACACTTTTCGCTTAGTTTTAAATTTTATTAACTTTTTATTCATTTTAAGTTTTTAATTAGTTTTCAAGTTTTGCTTATATTTTGGATTTCATTACATTCTTTTAATTATAAGTTTGTAAATTAGTGTTTTGCTTTGTTGTATTTTTATACCCTTTTTTGCCTTTATTTTTCAACACAATCCAGTTAAAAAATTTTACTAATGCTATTTTACAAAGTGCAGCAATTACACACACCACTACACCTATGCTAGAACCAATGCACCACTGGCTTTTCAATAATGCCACAGAAACGTCTTGAATTGGCTAACTACTCGCTTTGAACAAATCCATACTTTTGGAAATTTCAAAACTTTGTATTTGTACATAATAATGCAAATACCATCTATGAATCAAAAACTGACATACACATGATTCAACAAATGTGCCAATTTCATTACCAATGATAAAATTGGCCACTTTAAGCAACTTTCCAAAACTTGTATATAAAACTTGAAAAAAATTCAATGTACAAAAGTTAAATGCACACGACAGCCTACAAGCAGAAATACTTAGCAACAATTTTCACCACACCAGCTGCTAACCCACACCCACTTTGTTTCATATGGACGCTAAGTTCCATATTTAATGTTCACACCAACGTAGCGAGCCACCGTACTTCAAGTGTAGGTAAGTGCCGAAACCGCCGGCACTAGCCGAATTTTTAGCAACACTTTAATATCTTTTTTGTTTATATACCTAAGTTAGTCAAGTAATCAAATCTTATATAAAATACACGATTTGAAATTTCATATAAAGTGCCATTAACCGCATCAATAGTTCCAAGCAAAAACTTAAGCAACAGTTAAGTATGAAAACGTGTACATCGAATGGAACTAAGTACATATAAGCAATGCATTTCCGTTCTACTTCTAACACATAAATATTTGCTATACTTACTCAATTTATCGACTCTTTTTGCTAGCAGGCGCTGTAAATTGAAGGATCGACTTTAGTAAAATCTCCAAAGTTCCGAGATAACTAAACGTACGCTTAGCCAACTATTGTAGTTGCCAGCAGTGATTTCTAGCATTTAAGTTTGACAACGTTAAGAGCTCAACTCATGCATAAAAGAAAGTTATTGAATATTAGCAAACGTGTGAATTTTAACAAACCTCGCCGAATACAAAAAAACAAATTGTACGAAACTATAAACTTTATATAATGTGTCGAACCTGTTGATTTAGTTAGCTGCAATGTGTTCGTACCCAAAACTTTTTGTTGACTTGAACCTCCTCAAAAGCCAAAAAATGGTCACTTGAACAGGAATCTGAACTCCAACTTGAATGTAGATAATTGACTTAAAAAGGTTTTCGAATCAATCAATTCGAATTTTCTTCTCATATCAAGGGAAACAAATTTTCAAATTCTGTAAAGTATGATTTTTAAAATTAAAATCCCTATTTATTTTGTCCCACATGGTTATTAATCGTTCAGTTATTTCCCATTTCAATTGGAATGTCTCAGAAGGCATTTAAAAGAAATTAAAAAAAGAAAAAATTATAACGAAAAAAGCCTACAAATCATCGAGAATTTGGTAACTTCACGTTTTGTATAGGAGTTTTTTGGTTATGTACAGGAAATGATCGATTGGATGTCGTATTTGTCGGTGGTGTCAACGCTCGGATTTGTCGTCTTCTTTGCCGTCGGGCCCGGCTCCATACCGTGGATGATAACGGCCGAATTGTTCTCGCAAGGACCGCGACCCAGCGCAATGGCGATCGCTGTACTAGTCAATTGGATGGCGAATTTCGTTGTCGGCATCGGTTTCCCCAGTATGAATGTAATGTATCCCTATAGCTGTCATATCTGTATAACTGTATAACTGTAATATCCGTTCAACTCTGTTCACAGACCGCCTTGGAGAATTACACGTTTTTGCCGTTTAGCGTATTCTTAGCGATATTTTGGATATTCACCTACAAGAAGGTTCCTGAGACCAAGAATAAAACATTCGAAGAGATATTGGCGCTTTTCCGGCACGGAAATGGAAGGTATACACCATTCGTACTTTTCTGTTTCGCTTCAACAATCAAACTATTTAATTGTACTCGTCTAATTGTACATGAAGTCATCTTCCTTACAAATCCATACGACAACTATTCACGTTCAATTTTCAAACAAAATAAGAGGTTCTCATTTCATTACTTAAAAGCCAATGACGCGTAATCTATAAACCAACCGAATCGGGAAATACTTATTTGATGAAATGCTCATGTGGTAATTTGGGTTCAAAAAGATTTAAAGCATTGCTATAGTGAAATTTTGCATTTAAAACTAACATTAAAAAAACTAAGAGTTTTTTGTGAAATTATTTTAAAATAAGAAATGTTTAATTACTTACATTTCTCTGGTAGAATAAGAAGTATGCTTGGAAATTCAAAAGCTAACGATGATGAATGAATCATTGGAACAGTTTGTGATTGAAATGTTGTAGTTTTGCTGTAAGAATATCTAGTTTTGGTTCTAAGAATCGTTTGCGCTCTGAATGGACTCGGGTACCGACAATTTGATTTGATAAAAATATTTGCAAAATTACTATAACTTATGAGTCATTTCGGTTCTTGAACTACACCCATAAAAACACTGTTCCCCGTTCTTCATTGAGTACCGATTGAACTGTTTACTAAATTCTATGATGGATGCTCTGTGGTCAGAATCAATGTCATATCGCACTGGACTAAAGCAAACTCTCTTCCTGGAGGCTCGAGACGTCGAAGGAGCAATCTTGGCAGAAAATTGTATTCTTTGCCTGACTTCTCTAACAGATACCTTGACGAGTTATTGGGCGGCTCTAAGCTATGGTTGACTACGAGTTTTTCTCCACTAAGCTGAGGCTAAGACTCACTTCTGGCCAACCTGACTACTAAAGCATCTTGCCAGGCAGAGGTGAAACAATGGTCATATATCAGGCATTTCTCGGACAATTATCTCTATACTTTCTGACCGTCAGGCAGCTTTCAAGCCCCTTTCTAGTCTCTACCATATGAAGGCTAGTTCTGGATTGTCTTAGTTTCTTAGAAACTTTAGTAGAATACTCAACCTTCAAATTTTCTGGTTACCGGAACATTGGAACATTATAAATCTTTCATCTCTTAGGCCCAAAGGTTTGATTTTTTACGCAATGCATTCATGAGGATTCCAGTCTGAATCTCCTTGATATCTGAGATAGATAGCTAAGCCGAATATAAATGAAAAATAATAGTAATGGCACCACAACTTAAAAAACTGCTTCTGAGCAGTATTAGACGACAACTTCTTCATCTAAAACCACTATCGTCGGTTTAAGCACTAACAATGAGCTGTTATTAGGCAACGAGAGATGACAGCTTCGTCATCGGGTATTCCTCTGAGCAATCTGTTTCAATACTGGAGTTCGTGCATTCTACGTCGATACGGTGTTCGAGCACTCTACGCATTAAAGAGAGAGAGAGTTTCTGGTCCCTACTCTTCAATTGTGAAATGGCCTCCCGAAAATTTTCCGCAGCTCTTGATAGGTTCAAATCAAATACCGATAACTTTCAAATTCAAAACCCCGTCTCCCAATCTTTGCATCCTTCCAGAGCCAATGTAATGCTTCAAATTAATAGGGGTTGGCTCATAACAGAAATCAAAAGATGAATGAAATCCAAACTATGCAAAGCGTAGAAGCTACTTGATCTCAGAAGCAGTTTTCCAGGTCTTAAGGTATCATGGCACGTTAGAAAGGGGAATTTTTAATGATTTACAAAACTATTTAGTTTTCAGCTCCTTTATTATCAATCGTTTTGAAAATTTTTTTATAATATACTGAAGGTTTAAGGAACACAAAAAAATTTTTTTTTTGTTTTTTTTAGCATATGGTCTCTTATATAGGTGGAGCTGAAGTCGCGTAGAAAAAAAAACATCCTCCATTACGGACACTTAATCTCCGGATTGGCTAATCCGAAACAAAAAACCAAAACAGATTCATAGTTATTAAGCTTTCAGACACAGGAATTCACCAGAAAAATAAAAAAAACGCTAAAAATAAAAGGATAGGAGCTTTTTGAAAAAAAGTGTCAAAAATTTACTGCGTTTTCACCTGTTTTCCCCAGAAAAAGTACTTTAAATAAAAAATTTTCTTCAATATTGTGGTGGATTCTTGTAAAAAATAAGTTAATAAAAAGAACTAAAAAAATTTTTTTTAAATCGGTCGAGCCAATCCGGAGATTAAGTGTCCGTAATGAAGGATGTGTTTTTTTTCTACGCGACTTCAGCTCCACCTATAAAAGAGACAATATGCTAAACAAAATTTTTTTTTGTGTTCCTTAAACCTTCAATATATTGTAAAAAATTTTCAAAAAGATTGATAATAAAGGAGCTGAAAAATAAATAATTTTGTTAGTCATTAAAAATTCCCCTTTCTAACGTGCCATGATACCTTAAAGGAATTTTACAAAGTGTTATGATTTGATTTGATTGGAAATTTCACACGCTTCCGGCAAGGCTGTAGTAAATTCTTAGTAAATAAATCTCTGATAACAACAAAATCTTTTCGAACTCAAATAACCACATCATCGTCGAAAACGTTATACAAAACAAAAACAAATATTCACCAACAACAATTAAATTCTCTTCAAAATACACGCGCACACATCACGACTTGATTCGTTCATAAGTAGTCTCACATATTTAAAATTCGATATGATTTCGATTTGATTTCATATTTTCATCACCACTATCATTTTTCACGGTGCACCTCATTCGAAATCGAAAACAATCTGCAATGCCCGAAATTAATTTTATGTTCAACTTTACAAAAAAACCAAACAAAAACGTTTGTTTATTTATCGAATACAAAAATGATACGAACAATACACAGAAGGACTTTTCGAGATAGTAGACTGTACGGGTAAGTTGCATGATAAACAACAATTCAAAACAATTCAGCCGCCTTTACATACAAATATTATACGAAATGCCGAAGTTACATACTTACTATCCGTTTTCTCGATTTTACTGCAATTGCATATGACACTAGTTAACTAAATGCAAATCGATTCAAGCCCAACAAAAACAAAAGTTATCAATTTCATATTGAGAGCTTTTAACATTTTACGTAATAAATAGCAACCATCACACCGTTTATTTCCAATAATCATAATGCCTTATTGTAGAGATTTACTGTTACTGTAGATTTGTTCTTTCAATATCGAACGTAAACTAAATAAATAAGATGCCTCGTTTCTCTCGACAAGATCGGCTTTAGAGAATTTCTTTAACTTTGAAAATACATAATATTTATCAAAAACTTTTCTTTCGAATATTTGAATGCTTTGAATGCTTGTTTCATGTCAACTTAAATACAATAATGGAAAATGTTCAAAACTCAATCAAAAACTTTCGCCAAATTTTCAACTCTGTTTTGTACATGAAGATCAACATCCAAATCAAATCGTTCACATTCACCCAACTTGAAATTCAACCTTAAAATTAATCCCAAAAATAAATTAGCTTATGTATCGTTCAACTTTCGTGCGCCCCACCTTCACTCACCTGATCTGTGTCATGTTTCGAAATCCTTTCCCTAAGTCGTCTATATATATTATAGTACATACTCGTATATGTATCTCACATCAATCAATTTTCGTTCGCGTTCATACATTGCGCACAAATCTTTTCGTAAACGCATAAAACATACTTTCACTCTTATTTTCATGCATTTACAACACTTATTCTATTTTATTATATTTTTATATATTTTATATATATATATTTTTTTCATTTCTTCTTCTCACTCATTCCTGTTGAAATTTCAAATATTATATAATTTTATTAATTTATTTTAATTTATTTTTCATCATTCATCTTTACACTTGTCACATTTTGATTTAGTGAAACAAATTCCTCAAGACGCCAGAGTGGTTCGACCGCCGATATTGAGATTCCGAACTCCGCGACAATAAGACCGAAAGAACTCTAGCCCAGTGCTGTCCAGGAGCACAAACTTACTTACGCGAAATTATGTTCAATATATGCGCAATTGTTTTCACTTAAGTTATGCACAATTTTTTGAATAAAGTTTATTTTTATTGTACTTAAGTTATTGTGGCTTTTATTTGTTTATGATTTTTTGCATTAATTTTTTAATATATTTTATTTATATAAATGGTTGACTATGAGTGGGCTTAAAGCTTTTCAAGAGTTTAAGTAAGATGTTGAAAATAATAAAACTTAATTTTTTGCACTTTGCGACATGTCTTAATCTGTCTGCAGGTCCAATTTTCGACAAATTGTCCCAAACAATGGGAGCCGTTTCTCGGTAATGGCTGGCACAATGTTGTTTTCCAAGTCGTTCGAAGTTTTCGGTTTGTTCGCATAAACCAATGACTTCCTGTAGCTTCATGTAGATAAATTAATCTAGAGGCGTTAGGTTAGGTTAGGTTATGGTGGCTACCTCTGTAAGAGACACACTCGGAGGCCAAAGAGGCCTCCTACACATACATATTTCGCCCGTTTTTTTGAAATGTGTAGGCAACACTGTTTTTTCCAACAGGTGTTACAACACACATTTCAAGCGGCTGGAGGAAGGAGGAAGAGGCGTTAAATCGCACGATCTTTGTGGCTAATCGACTGATCCATTTTGAGGACCATTTTTTTGGTCCATTTTGAAGACTAAATCAACTCTGAACGACGAGTTTTTTCATAGGCAGTACTACTCCCAAAGGATTGGTGGAGAAACGAACTTGTGTTGCTTCAGTTACGGCAGCATTAACACCCAGAATGTTCAAACGTGTCAGGTGTGGTCGGAACAGTATTTGATCTATGAAAGATGCAAGAAATTTTTTCTTTAAATTAATTTGTATTTTTCTGCGCAGTCTCCTTATAAGTCCACACACGTCTCCAGCCTCGATACTTCCATCTCTTTAGCCCATCCAAATAGAACGTTGTAAGATGTTCATTTCAACATGTTTTTGGACTAACTTCAATAAACGCTTCGCGCCTAAATCTTGATTCCATAAGTAACAACCACATTCTTTGGAAAAATTCATAGTCTCTGCTATCTTACTAACTTCAAATTGAGGATTTTAAATTTTAAAGGTCATGTGGTGAACTTGAATGGTAATAAACCAGCAGTGGCGTAACTATAGAAATGGTGGCCCCAGTCAGATTTTCATTAAGGGGCCCTTACCAGAAGAATTCTTTAAATCATTCAAACTTTTCTCACTCCACCCCCCGCCCCCCCTCCTGCCTTACACATTAATATTCATCGCTCAGGATTTCGAAGGGGTGTATTATTCAAGGTACGGATACAAATGATGTTGAAAAAAAAGGATCAAGTGTTATTCATGTAAAACATTTTATTTTTATGGTATGAAACTGAAATAAAAAACAGTGAATAAAATGGACAATTTTTGAGTTCTCAAAGTTGTGATATGCATATTCAGAATTTAATGCGCCTCACTTTCAAATCAGCAAACTTGTGAATAATTTGATCCAAGTTATTTCTCAAACGATTGGCCATTTCATGTTCAATAGACAGAATACTCAAATTACTCAAACGCTCTTGGCCCATGGTACTTCGAAGATAAGTTTTTATGATTTTTAATTTTAAAAAATTTTTTTTCTTGCCACTTTTGGGGGCCCCCTGGTGCTCGGGGCCCCGGTTTCTGAGACCGGTAAGACCGGTGGTAGTTACGCCACTGTAAACCAGTGGTTAAAGTGCTTTTCGGACATCCCGAACGTTTCTCATCTTCCAAGTTAGGTTCGTTTAGGATAAAGTGACTGCCTGGGCATGGCACTTGCTGAAAGACACACTTAGGCCTAAAAAGGGGCCTGTTGTGATACCATAAGATGAGAATGATCTCCCAAGTTGGTGAGTACCTTTTAAAAGTGGCCCAAACAGATTCCCTGTGCTGTGATTGGAAACTTTTTAGACAACTTCACATTTTGCAACTTGATATCAATTGGCGTTTAACCCATTGCTGCCTAATGGGTAAAATTTTACCCATGAAAATTAACTTTTTAAAAAAATCACAGAAAAGTTCATGGTAGAGATATCTCAAAATCATTGATAGGGATGGTTGGGGTAAAGATGGAACTACCTTAGTCTAGTGGAGGTCACCCTATAATTCCGCCATCTAGCTAGAGTTACCAGACTCCAAAAATTGTTAATTTTCCGGAGGTGGAAAATGTGGCGAAACGTAGTGGCCTTAGAACTTCACAAAAATTTGCCTCCTAACTCACCTGTAAACAATACAACTTTTGTTCACGTGTTTAGCTGATCACTTCAAAAAGTATGGAAAAAGCTACCATTGCTGCCTAATGGGTATAAAATACCCATTGAATATATCAGCAACGTGCTGAGATAGAAAGCTGACATTTTGTTTCTGATCATTTTGGGTCAATTCCAGGTCGTGTATGAAATTTTATCAAAATCGTATGGGCGGAACTGGTACCCGGCAGCAATGGGTTAAATAAATTTCTTCTCTGTGTTGCTCAGCCCAATAGATTTTTTAAACAAATTTATTTTTTTTAATATATACTTTTTGCCATTATGTAATATATTTCTTAACATCATAAGTTTTGGAATTTTGTTTGTATTTATTTAAATTCACATACATTAGTTAAAACGTTTTTCTACAAAAATACGAAATCGAAACGCGCCAAGTTTTTGCAATATTGAAGACAATTTAATATCTGTACTTATTATATGAAAAGAGACCTCTTAGCAACAAGAACATCAATTTACACAACACCAACTACAACAAACACAAAAAAACATACGCAATACGGCAGCTGTTATTTATTTAAGCTGTTATCAACTGTGGATCTTTTGACGTTTCTATTAGAAACCCTCCACCCAGTCATCACAGTAACTCAAAACAGACCTTACGTCAGGATGTTTTTGTTACATAACAGAAAACCGCACAACAAAACAAGCATAGAACAAAAATACAATACAATTAAATTTTACAAAACAAGCGAAAAAAATCCTATACACTTAAAACATAATCGTAGAGTGTGCGAATTTCAGGAGTATGCTAAACTGCACAAATAGCTTGGAGCCCCAAAGTATGAATTCTGGCATCGAACATGCCGCCTTGATGGTATCTGAGGAAAAGACCCAACATGACTCACGTAAGAATCAACTATCAATTTTCGTTTCTAATTTTAAATACCTACTAACAAAACTAACAACCAATACAACACATATACACACAAAACACACACACATACCCATTCGTTACGATGTTAAATGTCACATGTCCAAGAAAATTACAAGCAACAACACCAACTAAGAAGCAAATCGTTTCGGCGTGTGAAATGTTTAACCCCACCCTCCACTTACATACTACATATATCCACTATGCACACACAACAAAATCCGTTTGTTCGTTCCATAAATACTCGTGCAACACAATACTCGTATTACTTATTCGCATACATTGTAACTAACATAGCAACACTAATTAGCGTCCATAAGCATTTATCATATTCAGTCTTTGCTGCTGTCTCTATCTTTTGCCATCTTTCTTTCTTTCATTCGTTCGGTTAAATTTTTTGCCAATTTCATGATCATGCATACATTTTATCAAAAATATATATATGTATGTAATATATTTTATTGTAGTTGCAGTTGTTAATGATGTAAATAACTGTAGTTAGTTTATTTCTAAAGTTTAACAACGAACACCGGACCGGAAGTGTGCCCACCACTGACTCTTTAATCTTAGAATCGTGTAGCTAACAGCTCGATTTTTTTTACTATTCACAAATGTCCACAAGGAACAAATATTTATTTATCAAATATTTATTGAAATCATAGTGTATCTGTATTAGACAAAATACACTGAAGTGTACAGCTCTCCAAAAGATGGAAGTGCGTCAAATTAAAAAGTTATCTAATTTTTCTGCTTCTTCTTCCTTTACTACGTCAAGATATATCATTAAAAAACGTGTATACTTCTCTTCTTTAAACTTAAATATTCAGTTTATTAATTTCGTATTTTTCCTAAAACTTCATACTATTCTAAGCACCAACAAAAAATTTATTCTTGAAACCACAGAGGGTTCAGACGTCCACAAAGTAGCATGTTGCCATATGGCAACAAAATAGCGAAAGGGTTAAGAAAATTGGCAGTCCTAGGCATTAAAAGATCTATACAGTCAATGCTTCTAACTTGAACGGATCTGACACCTTTTTCATTCTTTTAGCTTCATTATTCTCCCCAAACGTTGGACAGACGCGATACCCCTTTCATCTGCTTAGTCCATAAAAAGTGGTCCATCTACAGCCGACCACCTGTCTGTCTTCCAGCTTTCTGCTGTCATTTATTTTGTCAGCAAGTTGCAGTTCCATTCCATTATTTTTATGAGTTTTTTATTCGCCAAAATTTGTACCAACTGCTGTTAAAAAAAAAAAATTCTTAATGAAGCTAAGTAATTAAAACAAAGTGGAATGGTTGCATCAGCTCTCATTGGGTTAGGTAGGAAGGTTAAGTGACCGCCTCTAGGACAACACTTAGGCCATGTGGCCCATTGTGTCACCACGTGGGGAGAATCTGTCTATACACTTTTCATAGATAAGAGCTCCTTGGTACCTCAGAGCTCAGATGAATTTTCATTGGGTTGAAAATAAATTTTTTTCTAACGGCCGATATCTTTCTCCTTTAAAAAAATATAACAAAGAAGCGACCTATGCTGTGTTTTATGTGCTATAATTACTATAGTTCTGTAGCTATAACGCATTAAAGATTTCAGTCACAGTGGAGATGCAACGATTAACTGCACCGTTAGATAACCTGTAAGTCAGTGCTCAGAACAGAGTAATACTCGATCAATGTTTTGTTTGTTTCCACTTATCGGCTGAAAAATGTATACGATACAAACAGGCAGACTATAATTTAAAACTTTTATACAGTGGTGCATGCAAGCGGAGAGTTCAAACCCTCCCAATGTTTGTTACAAACCATAGGTTTTCAAATTGTATTGGGCTCAAAAGATGTGAATGGAATGGTCCCGAAACGAGATCCTGTATGCGTCACTGTATAAGTAAATTATATACGATCACACATCTATAAAGAGTCTTGGCTTCATGACATATTACTTGGACATTTAGTTACACACAATGTACGAATTTAAAATATTTCGATTTTGAAAATAGAATTTTTAGAACGACATATATGAAAAAAGTTAAAAAACAAAAAGAAACGAAACGAAAGTCGGGATTTTCAAATTTATAAATTTAATGCATTTTTGATAAACTTGGTAATGTTTGAGATAAAAGAAACTTTACCTATTTTTAAATAAAGTCAAAACCGCTTAACTGCAAGTCGCATAACTGAAAAATTCGCTCAACTGAAGTAAAAGTCCATGTCCAATTTTTTTATTTAGCTTTTTTTTGGAAAATTTGTTCGTTTAACTGAAACTTTGCATAACTGCAAAATTCGGTTAACCCTTTCGCTACAGGTTTTTGCTGGGGAAAGTTAAAATTTTATGTTTATCGATTTAGTCTTTTGTGTGGTTATATCAGCAACATTCCATACTAATTTTTTTTAATTTTTGTTACTGAACCCTGTTTTTTAAGTGTTGTCATACGACAACAACCATATCGTTCTGCCTGTAATAATTACTAAAACATAAAACTGTTTACCCATAACTTAAAATCAAATGATTCTTCAAATACTTCAGCTAAAATTATTTGCAAAATGTATCTCAATTGAAGTAAAAAGTCAAATTAAATATTTTTTTAATTTGTTTCTGCTTCTTTTTTTGGTTACTATGCGAAGATATAACATTAGAAAAACGTGTATTTTTTAACTTAAATATATAGTACAGTTTATTAATTTTGTATTATTCCAAAAACAAACTATTCTAAAGGCTATCAAAAATTTTATTCTTGAAACCACAGAGGGTTCAAACGTCCAGAAAGTAGCATGTTGCCATATTGCAACAAAATAGCGAAAGGAATAAGTGAAATTATATTTTTCAAGTGCAAAAAGAGAAGTGGATCAGCTTATGTCGTTAGTTGGCGCGGTTAGCTTTTGAAATTGCAACAAAATTAGAAAATTTCGAAATTAGAATGTATTTTCTTTTCACTCATCCTAAGTACGCTTAATTGAAAGGAATTTCACTTAAACGGAGTTCGCTTAACAGAAAACACGGTTTAACTGCAACTAAAAGGCAGCTAAGCGGACTTGACTTTACCTAATGTTCAGCTATTCAAAATTAATATTATTAAATTGTAGTTTAACTGAAGAATTCTTTTGTATTAATATACAGAACATAAAAATTTTAATACAATTTTTTTGAATTGCTTATCTCCGTGTCCGTTCATTCGAAAACGCAGTTACGCCTTGTGAAAAAAGGTCAATTAAGCGGAGAGCGAATGCTCTACTCTATTCCAAAAAACAATATGGATAATCAAATAAAATTTAATTAAACAAATTCGAAATTAAAGCAACGTATAACGTAATTTTATCTTATAACAAAAAATATATTGATATATTTTTAAGAAATATATTGATATATTTTTTGTGATATACACCAGTAAACTTTTGATTGACACTTTTGCTGTTCTGTAAATTTTTAAAAATTTAAATTTAGTCTGGAATTCATATTTTGCTTGGTCAAATGTCAAATAAAATTTAATTAAACAAATTCCAAATTAAAGCAAAGTATTAAGTAATTTTATCTAGTAACAAAAAATACATTGATATATTTTTAAAAAATATATTGAAAAAAATTTTTTAAAATTAAAAATATATTGATATATTTTTTTTAATATATTGATATATTTTTTGTCATATACACCAGTAAACTTTTGATTGGCACTTTTGCTGTTCTGTAAAATTTAAAAAATGTAACTTTAGTCTGGAGAATGTCCACAGAAACCAATATTTTAAATCACATCCCATCTAAACACTAAACAACCGGACGATTATTTTTAGTATACGATTTCTACTTATTTCAATTGTAAACATTTTACTTATTCTGCTATTTATCGCTTTGGTATTGTCATCATTTCATTGTAGTATTTATGTATATGTAGTTGTGTCCTAAAAAACAAATACTCAAAACTGTAACACTCGTAACTCTCGTAATGTGCGATTCCAATGTGGATACAGTGTCTTGGTGTGTTTTTGGTTTCTTCTGTAGTGATGTGCTCGTTAGTAAGTGTAAATATAGATGCGCAGATTTAAGTTTGTCATCAGATTTACTATCGAAATAACATAATAATATATTATTCTTGTTTTTCATTTATAACTAAACTTTTTGGCATTTATCATTTGCGGTAAACAATAACAAACAAAAAAAACACATCGAAAAATCTTAAAACAACTAACAATAATTCAAATAAATTGGGTCAACAAAAAACATACAAATAAAATTGAAAAAAATTAAACAACAAAACCTGGCAAACATCTTGTCGAAACATCATTTAACACATAACTGCTTCGTATGTATCCGAAAAAATCTGCATATATCTAACTATCCGAATTGGCCTGATCAACTTGAATTTTGCATGCGTTTAAACTGAAAAATCAACATACCGATCGATATCACATCTAATTACAACTGAAAACTAAAATCAAAAATAAAAACTAAAAACTAAAAACACAAAAAAAATGAATAAAAACTAAAGTCTTTGGAACCACTTCGTTTTCATTGACGGTTGAAGGCATGGGCCCCTATCCGCTAAGCGATAGCACCAATCTCCTGGGTCCAACGACAAGTCTGGCCGGCAGCTCGACTTGTTACACCAACTATGGTACAAACGTACACACGCCAGTTCCTACGCGAAAATGCCACTACGAGTACTCGTACGATCACGACAGTTTTCGGCGACACTCGGCGCACGGAAGAATGTGTACGTACACGATTTGTCACCACATCCACCACTCTAATTATGCTAATGCAGCTATTTAAATAAATTCACACACACACACACAGACACACTCACACACAAGCGTTCTTCACACCAAGCGCAAACAGAGCAAACTGAAAGAACGCGCAGCGTACGACGAAAGCGCCACCGACCGAAGCGTTAAAGCATTTACAAAAAAATGCCAACAACAAGTTAAATATACCCAATGCACATTTTATGTTCACTTAACTATACCCAACCAACCACCAGCTAACCATTCAACTGTGGAACGGAACAGTGTTCAGAATGCCAGAACTGAACCAATTCGTGAAACGACAGAACTCAGTTTTGAGCGTTAAAAGTGCATCAATCATGTCACTGCCATCAAATTCGACAAAGCAAAAGATCAAAATTTTAATGAAGTCAAATTTAAATATTTTTCAAACCTTACATATTTCTCGGGCTATGTAAATAAAAATAAAATAAATCGTTTAGTGTGTGTCGTCCCAATTGGAGACTCAAAAAGGGCCTATTGTGTGAAGAAACTCTCCATGGTGTAGAATCCCAGTAGTCTCATTCTGAAGCAAACCAGTTCGAACAGTTCATGAAGCGAAGTAGCTCCGAAATTTCAACGTCTGCTGCATTTACCAAGATTTGTAGATCCAATAACCTTTCAAGTAATAGGAAAGGCCTTCTTTTCTGGAAGCAAACCAACCACCACGTTCCTCGAATACCCGGAAAATGCATTTCTTGCAGAAAATCTAGTAATTCCTCGCTACTTTTAGCTTGAATATATCTGAACTCGTTTAACTTTTGCTTAGAAAAGTGGCAGTGGAAATGTTGTATCGTTTCGACTTTTCCCTCATCTCTAAAGCTTTTTTGATAGGATCTGAATCGCGTTTTTTAAGCATAGATCAAATGGCGCAGTGCCTGGTAATGAAATCGCATACAACTCTTTAAAGTCTTTGCGGAAGACTGTGCTGTTATCTGTGCAAGGAACCTATCATCGTATAAGTATTGGAGACACTGTGAACTATGTTGTCAATTTGTGCAAATTGGAATCGCGTACCGTCAAAAGAAAATAATATTTATCAATGGATTTTATTATGTTAAAAAAAGCAGAGAGACAAATGAAAACACTAGTGAAAGTTAAACTTATTATTGTAGCATACATTTAGGAGACGCTTTAGTATGAAAATCATTACTTAGATTCGACTTTACATTATTCTATAATTACATCACTGGGATGCGAAATTTCATGCCTTCAACGATAATAAAAATAATAATAATTATTTGCATGAAATTCCGTATTCCAGTTACCATCATCATGATAATCCTTACATATCTTCTAGACATATTTATATACTTCTTTCAAAATCATACCATGCAAGTTCAAAATCAATTGGCTCATCTAATATTCGAATAGATTTGGCTGGCATCACTGAATAATAGAATGATATACCCTATACATGTACTTATCAGATACTCTTCACTTTAGACGGCAGCATGGCGCCTGTAAAACAGTTTGAATTAATCGCATGCGACATTACTGTTGGAATGTAATGAATTTTATTGCATGCACTGTTTGAAAGTCTGCGAGGTTAATTTGTTTTTCAATTTTCTTTTCTGCACAGCGGCAACATAATCCAATATAAATGCTTCCTAGCTATAAGCCACACGTATCAATGGAAGCCCTTCAGAGAAAGATTTTATCAAAATATTTGCAATACTAGCGAAATTTGTATATTTGTTTATTAATTATTAAAAATGATTTTTAGTTAATAACAAATTATTGTTAACTAATAACAAATTCTTATTGATGATTAATTAACTAAAACTAAAAATTTAAAAATTCCTTTTTCATTGAATTTATTAAAAAATAAATAATTGGCAGATAAATTTAAGATAAATTAAATTTAAATTAATTGATATATAAAAACCAAAAATATAAATTAATAATTGAAATTTGTTGTTTATATTACCAAACTAGTTAATTATTTATTTTATTATATTACCAAACTAGTTAATTATTTATGAAATTACTTCAACCAATTAATTATCTCAAAATATTGATTAATTAATTAATGATTTCCTAAATTAAACACTAAATAAATACACATGTTTATTGAATTAATCAATTAAATAATTACTTCTATAAAACTATAGCTCACAGGATCACTAATGATGATTCGTTTGATTTGATTTGTTGATGGATTAAACAATAAATTAATATAATTTGTTAATAAAGTACTTATTTTATTAATCAAGTCCATTATCCAATTAATTATTCAATTGTTTCAATTCAATTCAATTGTTAAACTCGGTAAAAACTTAATATTATAAATTGTATATTTTAAGTAATTACATTAGACAAGATTTCCAAAATTAATTCAAGACTTATTAATGAAGTAGTTATTACATTAATGAAGTAAATAATTTAGTAAATCAATCAATTAAATAATTTAGCAAATTACTAAATCAATCAATTAATTAAGCAAATAATTCAAATTAATTAAATTCTATAAGCCTATAGTTCATAGTATCACTTAAACAGTATTTACATATATAACTAATTAATTGTTTAATTAGTCATATATATATATAGTTTAATGAATTGTTTAATTAATTAGTTGATTGAATAAAAAATAAATTATTAAAATTTGTTAATAAAGTAATAGTTTTGTTAATCAATTCTATTATCCAATGAATCATAAAATTGATTAATTCAGTAAAAACTTAATTAAATGTACAACATGAATAATTATATTAGACAAGAGTTGATAAATTGGGATTTGTTAAAGAAGTAATTATTTTATTATTCAATTAAATCATTTAACAAGTATTCAATGAATTAATTTAACAAATTACTGAGTTTATCAATTAATTAAGCAGTGTAATCAAATTAACTAACTGCTCCTAAACATTAGGAGATTAATTCTGGTAGTTGTCAATCAATTATTTATTATTAATCAATTAGTTATTTAATTATAATCTTAAACAATAAAATTAGATACATTTTAGTCAATTAATCATAATTTTTAAAAACCCTTAATTTGATCACTTTATTGAATCAATCAATTGGCTTCAGAATGAATCACTTAACTAATACTTTATTTATTTCATTCAAAGGAAGTTAAGTAATTTCAACTAATTAAGTTATTTAAGCAATTTATTGATGAAGGAATAATTCAATTAGTCAATTCAAAAATTCATTAATTTAAACAATCAATTAACTATTTTAGATATAAATTGAATTCACCAATTAATTACACAGTACAAATGAATTTAATTAACACATAATTAAATGAAAATAACAAATCCTGATTAAATAATTAATTTCAAAATTATATTAATTAAGAACTACCTAATTAAAACGGCCAATCATAACCTCTGAGTGGCTTCCGTTAACTTTCTGCACACTCACAAAAAGCATAAACAGAGTAAGATACAAATTTGAAACTAATTGTATGCAATTTCCGTGTCTCCTTTGCTCGTGTGTAGCTGCATCCGAGCGTTGTTTAGAAGGCGGCCGAAATACACACCAGGGCCGGAACGCTGCCTCTGCGCCCCATCACCTTCGTCAGCAAGCACCTGCTTGCCCGAACAGCGGGCCTTGACTGAGGAACGCCTCACCTCCTGAAACTGCCAGTGTACACTCAACGAGTGCTGAGCACCAACAGCATCAGCATCAGCCGCAGCAGCAACAGAAGCATTCACGCCAACACCAGCCACAGCTACAACAACAACAGCAGCAACATCATCACGTACATTGTAGCTATGATAAGGATATTGCATGTGATGACACTCAGTCGCACCAACAGCAGCAGCAGCAGTCGCAGCACGATGAGCAACACCTTCACCAGCAGCCGCCGACACACTGCCACACGCACGCTTACGCCGAGCACTCGCAACCACAGCCACAGTCACAGCCGCAGCATCAGCCAACGCCCACACCGCACCGCCAGCAGCAACGCAAGCACAGCCACAGTCCGCACCCCAGCCGCCACACATCGCCGCACAGCCATCACTCGCACAGCCTACACTCGTCGCCACATCAGTCGCACCATCACGTGCACGAGGCGGACTCACTCCCTCGCTCCTCTCATCCGCCACGCCCATCCACACAATCCTCGTCATCACACGTGCACCATCATCACAACCATCGTCGGCGCAGGCGCCCCCACAGCCACCAGCAACAAAATGGCGGCGGCGGCAGCGGAGGAGGTAGCGGCAACTCGAGCACGCACGGACCGCACGGCCACAGCCACCAGGAGCAGCGCTTGGCCACGCGGCACCACAACCACCACGGCGCCAGCTGTGCGCGTCGACACCGCTCGGCCACCGACGTGTCGAGCACGTCCATCAATACGTGTCACGACCCGATGTGCGTCGACCGCGAGGTGCAGGAGATTTTGGTGCGCAAGAGCTGCTGCAGCGCGTCGCGCACCGAGCTGGCACAGTACTTCGCCGAGGACCTGTACGGCTCGTCGCGCCGGCCCTCGTCGTGCTGCACTTCGTCCGACTACTGCTACCAAACGGACTCGACCAGCCTGTATGGCTCGCGCTCCTCGCTTAGTCGCAACAACTCCATCAAGTCCGCTTCGGTAGCGATGCGCAAGCGGCGTATACATCAGCGTCAGCCGAGCTACACTTCGATTTCGCTGCGCGGCCTAAATTCAAGCCGCCCGAACAGTCAGGGCTCCTTGACGTCCATTTTCGAGCGAGCCAAGCATATGGGCAGTGCGGCAAACGCTATCGCTGCCGGTGCGGGGAAGATGATTGTGTCGCCCTCCAAGGTGACCATCGAACGCCAGACCTCCAAGGATGCGTTGAGCAACGAACTGCCCGAGTACGCTTGCTCGCCATCGCCGATTCGCTGGAGCTTCCTGGCCGACGGCAAATCGCCAACGGAGCTCGAGCGAACCAACGATGGCGACACCAAAGATCCCTGGGCGTCGGACGAGCAAGCGCGCGACCCCAAGTACGAGTGCGATCACAGCCGCAACGAACGCAGCGAACAGCGCTCCGCCACTCTGCAGCTGCGCGGCCGAAAGCAGTCGCACGACGAGCGTCCGAGCACTTCGGCGGCGGCGCGCAAATGCCGCGACAGTCCGTTCAGCTGCGAGTTCGAAGAGTCCACAACGGTGCTGTTTCACCAGGAAGGCGAGGCGTACAACAACTGCTGCAACAACTACATACAATGCAACACGTACCTCGACCAGGATCTGCAGATCACCAGCGAGGACATACACCAGTACTTGTCGAAGGGTAACCAGCAGGCGGGCGACGTGCTCAACAACTCCAAGAACTACCCCCTCCAGCCCAGCAACGCACTCGAGTTCCAATACAAGAACAACTTTGCCAACAACAATCCTGGTGGAACGGCGTCCTCGGAGGGTGGCGACAGTGTGCGCGGCTACGAAGTCTGCTTTCGACGCAACTCCAGCAAGGAGACGAACCTGAATCAGAATTCGGGCGGCGATACGGGAACGGGCATGGGCGGGACGGCAAGTGGCGGCACCGGCACCGGCAACAGCACTGGCACTGGAACCGGCACCGGCGCCTGCGCTGTCTCGTCGTGCAGCAGTACGCCGCTATCGCCGACCAACATCAACTTGTCGTCGAGCACAAACAACATCAACATTGTTTTCGGCGGCTACGCGGAGCGAAACGCCAACGAGGTAAAGTTCATCAACACGGCCCGCGAGAATGTCGTCTCCGCGGAGGCGCACCACAGCGGCTATCTGCCGTACACGTATCCCAGTTACGACTACACCAACATGTCGGCCAACTCACTGTTCGACAAGCCGCTCGGCATCGGCGAACTGCCCAAGGATTTCGCCAATTGCGGCCTCGGTGCCGGCACTGTTGGACGCCTAGGCTGTGATTCGGGCGACGACGACGGCGCCGCGTGCAGTCGCGCGCCACTCGACTCGCCGTCGGCGGCGACCGGCAGCGACGATCAGCACTCGTCGCTGCTGCAATCGCCCATACCAGTGGGCGTGTCGTTCGAGTCGTTCGATGCGCCATCAGATCACAACTTGATCTCGCATCGCGGCAGCTGTCAATTCTCGCCCAGTCCGCGCACTCCCCTCTCGCCTGCCTCGCCCGCATCCTCCTGCCTGTCGGCGTCCATTAATCCGGCGGCCGCCTCCTACGTGATGAGCACCCATCACCCGCACTTCCACTACGCGCACAGCGCACGCTCGCCGCGCCAGTCGCCCAACGCCGCACGCCATCACCACAGTCACGCGCACGGTCACAATCAGTATCACCATCACCACTTCACCGAAAGCTTCAAGTTCAGCAATGCCCTCAAAAAGGTGCGCAAGCGTGCACGCAAATACACCGAATTTCTGCGCAAGAAGTGAACGCCTGTCCCGTTGCGTGCCGCAATAAATGTTAGTGTCTCTTTTACGCAGATTCCCCCTACTTCGGACGCCGGTACGTGGTCGTGGCGCTCAACAGGAAATCGCAAAGCCTCGACAGCGGCTAACCGGGCGGCAGCGCGCATCGGAGCAATGTCGCGTGTGCTGGGTTTTGCGCTCGCGTGAGCGACCCCACCACTGACGGTTCCATCGAACCACGGCCGCGGCACACGTTTGTATGAATGTTTGTACGTAGTCATGTAGCATATGTAATGTCAACCAAAAGCAATCAATTATCATTTGGAAACACAATCAAAGACGCCGCGAACGGGCGGAAGGCGCAGCGCTGTGTGCTCGACGCAGCTGCAGCACAACTTGAAGTTCATTCAATCTCGAAAAGCAATACGGTTACACATAGAGATACACGCGTTTAACGTACTCGTTCTCCTACTTAAAGAAAAAACAAAAACAACAAAAATTATTTGGAAGAAATTACTTTGTTCACTGCCAAACCAAAACCAAAACCAGTACTAAAACCGAGAACATTTAAATTAAACTTATTTGAAAACCAAACTAAACATTAATAAAATTAAACAAAGGTAAAACAAAAGAAATGCCAATAGGGTGGCAACACTGTTGTAGCCAGTTGCAGCTGATGTGAAACACCTGTTCGTACTCGTACACGACTCACACGCAAATGCTCACTATCTAATGTTTTGAAAACATTTAACACGTATTCGAATATGAGACACAACGACTATTTTAAATACATAAATGAAAAACAACCAAAAATAGAGAAATTAATAAATGAGAAACGTTGTAACGATTTGTATAAGCAGCAAGTAAATGAAAATAGAAACAAAAACATGCAAAAAATCGAAACCAAAAAATTACTTTCCAATTACATATATCCATAAAAATTAGATTAGAGAAAAGTGACAAGAAAACGTAGAACATAACCGACTAACAGACTATGCTAAAGTGCACATTACAACACAATCCAAATAAATCCAACTAAACCCTATTAAATTCAGATCCAATTCATGTCCCTCTACAAAATCACTTTCTGATTGTGGGAAGCCGCAAATCTGCAAAACTACACCAACCAGACGACTATCAGAGACTTTGATATATTTTCGATTGATTTTATTTATTTATTTATTTATAATTCAGTCAAACAAAAATAAATTTTTAACATCAAAGTCTTTACTTAGCTATGTTTACGTTTCAAGTTGGAGACACACGATCAGCAAACGGTTCCTCCTGTTACCGACACTCGATCAGTTGTCGATTCTAATTCAAGTTAACAAACTCTTTTTTCATTTTTCTCGCATATAACCCACACTTGATTAGCGGCCAAATTTTTATCAATTTCTGAAAATTATTTTAGCCAAGTTTCTTGTTCAAGTAATCCCGTCAACATCAGACAGTATACAACAGTTCAGTTCGCTCAAATAGTTTCGTTAAAATTGATGGGCACTTCATTTTGCCTATCTGACACCTTACTATGGACACACACCCTTACAAACCTACACACTCACACATAAATATCTAAGTACAAGCGCACCGCTTGAACAGCATAACGTAGTGAAAATTGTAAAATAATTAGTTGAAAAATACTAAATTGCTAGTTTTTATTGAGAGCAAATGAACGTAAACGACTTTGTATAGTAACAGTGAACATATATAAGTAGTAGGTGAACCTTGTGTACTTAGGTAAATAATGTACTATGTATTCGCATAATTCGCATTTGATTTTTGTACAGCAAAATAGTTAAGTACGATTTAATTTCGTTACGCTATTAGTATTTATTTCACCTGCCAACATTCCGATCGATTGTACACGATTCAACGTCATTTAGCATTTCAACAATTTTACATCATTAAACAAAGTATTTTATACATATTTTTAATATTTTTTTAAGTGCCCTAAAAGCACTTTGTAACAGGTCGAGTAAGCCAAAAACCTCGATGACTTTAATCAAAGAGCATAAAGCATACAAAATTGATGTAGTATGAAATTTAAATTTTATAATGTTGCGACCAAATGAATATTTTTCTTTCTTTAAATTCTTTCCTTCAATATTTTAAAATTGTTGCTTCTCTACATCTCATTGGACCTGTTCTGTAGACAATGTAGCAACAATTTAAGCTACATGAAATTGCCATCTTATGGTTCTCTAAATTATTAAATATAGGCGTAGCTACTTAGGGACTAATGAAGTTCAGTCTCATAGAATTCCCGTTCAAACGTTGAATTTTAAAATATTTTCTATGGTGGTGGCAAAGCTTTATATATATAAATAGAACTCAATAAATTTTTTCCAAGTCTAAAAGTTTCATCTTCTTAAACGGCTCAGCGTGCAAGACCTTTCAGGGCCCAAAACAATTATTTTTCACTTGATAGAACCTATTGATCTGGTGCAAAGTGAGTGCTTTCATGTTTGTGGAACCTAATATTCCGGTGTCAGTCTTCGCTTGGTCTATAAAGTAAAAGTTCAGCTTACCTTGTCTTCTCGATGCTGAAGGCCAATAATTCGAATATCAGTTCAACTGATGGCCCGAACACTTTCAAGAGGGTAGTCAGACTCCCAAACAACTTGAAGATGACGTTGGCTTCGACCGTCGCCGTGTAGTCAACTACGTGATTACAATAAAAGCGGCAGCAACGTTAATTCAATCATATTTTTGAGCTTCTAAACACAAATTTTAAAATGCTTCGACACTACCGCGTTCGCATCAATTCAAAACATCAATTCGCATCAATTTGAAAAAAATGCCAATTTGTAATTTTTTTTGGAACTAGTAAATTTTAACTGAAATAGTAACAGATTTGTAATTGTTGTGCAAAGCACACCGAAAATGTAAGAAAAATTTCATTAAAATTATCTTTTTTTAGGCAGTGATACCAATAGCTTTGGTTTGGTCACCTACGAAATAGAAAATAATTCTAAGGTTGGCGTGTAGCACTGCAGTCGTCAAAATAATCGTCCTCATACGAACGTTCTGATTCTATATTTTGACAAATGCGTCGTGTCGCTGCCGTCGTCTATTTATGTGTTCAGGGCATGAGGCGCTAGTCATGCGCAGGTCGTGAACATATTTCATAGAAATTGATAGATTCGTATCTACCAGATTCTTACCGACTAAATTCCACCCCCTGTTGAGGGATTGTGCGGTGCAATGAGGTCCACCAGCTGACGACCAGACCATCGACTCTTGACTTGTTTAGTTCAATTGCTGGTTCTGGCTAACAATAGTCTTGCGCTTTAAAAAAACTTTACAATGGAGTGTTTGAACAATATTGTTATTTGCCGTCGGATATGGATAGAGAAAACTGAAGAGATCAGCTGAGAAACTAAAATGATTACCTAATAAGTTGAAGCGATCAGCTGAGTTGACGATCCTCTGAGGATTCAATAGTTCTTGTTATTAAACATTGCCGCTCACATTCCATTACAATTTAAGCTGTTGTTATGTATTTATATATGAATAATTCCATATAAAATAGCAAAAAACGAATACTCAAAACTGGCTCCA